>CAMZMU010000086.1:11278728-11358657 GCA_947311845.1 Poa pratensis
TGATACGTCTCAGCGTATCTATAATTTTTGATGTTCCATGCTTGTTTTATACCAATTGCTACATGTTTTGCATCTACTTTATATCACTTTTATACATTTTTTGGGACTAACCTATTAACAAGATGCCGAAGTGCCAGTTCCTGTTTTCTGCTGTTTTTGTATTCCAGAAAAGCTAGTCTGGAAATATTCTCGGAATTGGACGAAACTACACGGGGGTGCCTATTTTTCCAGAACACGCCTGACGGAGCGAAGGAGCAGCAGAGGAGGGCCACCAGGAGGCCACACGCACCTAGGGCGCGGGCCCCCCTCTGCCGCGCCCTAGGGTGGTGTGGGCCCCTCGGGGGTCCGCAGCCGCCGCCCTTTCGCCTACTTATTCCCCCCGACGCGAAAACCCTAAGTACCTGAGCAAATATCCACGAAAAGATCCAGAGACGCCGCCGTCGTCAACCCTAGCTCGGGAGGGTTCAGAACCTCTTCCCGGCACCCTGCCGGAGAGGGGAATCGTCACCGGAGGCTTCTACATCGCCATGCCTGCCTCCGGAGTGATGCGTGAGTAGTTCATCCTTGGACTACGGGTCCATAGCAGTAGCTAGATGGTTGTCTCTCCACTTTGTGCCATCATGTTTAGATCTTGTGAGCTGCCCTACATGATCAAGATCATATTATTGTAATGCTACATGTTGTGTTTGCTGGGATCCGATGAATATTGAATATTATGTCAAGTTGATTATCAATCTATCTTATATGTTATTTAAGATCTTGCATGCTTTCCGTTACTCGTAGATGCTTTGGCCAAGTAGATGCTTGTAACTCCAAGAGAGAGTATTTATGCTAGATAGTGGGTTCATGTCTCCGTTTAACCTGGGACAGTGACAGAAAGTTCTAAGGTTGTGGATGTGCTGTTGCCACTAGGGATAACCTAACGATGCTATGTCCACGGCATATGTGTTTGTTTACATTACGCACTTTACTTAATGCAATTATCCGTTGCTTGCAACTTAATACCAACGGGGGACTCGGATGACAACCCGGCGGTGGATTATTAGTCATAGATGCTGTTGGATAACGTCTATGTATTATGTCGTAATGCCCAATTAAATATCATAGTAGTCAACATGTCATGTATATGCATTGTCATGCGCTCACTATTCGTCAATTGCCCAGCTGTAATTTGTTCACCCAACATGTTAGTTATCTTTTATGGAGAGACACCACTAGTGAACTGTGGACCCCGGTCCATTCTTTTACACTGATTAAACAACCACAAACTGCAAACTGTTCCTTTTTCATTCTCTGCAATTTAATACTCATTTTCCACACCATACGTTTAATCCTTTGTTTTCAGCAAGCCAGTGAGATTGACAACCTCACTGTTTCGTTGGGGCAAAGTAGTTTGATTGTGTTGTGTGCAGATTCCACGTCAACAGTCCAGACTCCCTGCGACAGCTATTTTTCTGGCGCCGTTGACAACCTTCTGAAGAGTTGCTGCTCCTACTGGTTCGATAACCTTGGTTTCTTTCTGAGGGAAAACTTGCTGCTGACTACATCATACCTTCCTCTTGGGGTCTCCCAACGAACGTGTGTTTCACGTCATCAAGCTATTTTTCTGGCGCCGTTGCCGGGGAGACAGCAGTCTTCTGCAAGGGGAGTTTCACGCTTCCAATCTCTTTACTTTGTTTTTGTCTTGCTTAGTTTATTTTATTTTATCTTGTTTGCTTTCAATTATCAAAAACACAAAAAAATTAGTTACTTGCATCTAGTTTACTTTCAAGTTATTTTCTGTACTGTTTTTATTTCTGCTAAAATGAGTACTCCTGAGAACACTAAGTTGTGTGATTTCACTAGCACGAACAACAATGATTTCATATGCACACCTATTGCTCCACCTGCTGCTTCAGCAGAATTTTATGAAATTAAACCTGCACTTTTAAATCTTGTTATGAAAGAGCAATTTTCTGGTGTTAGTACTGATGATGCTGCTGTTCACCTTAATAACTTTGTTGAACTTTGTGAAATGCAAAAGCTCAAGGAAGTAGATGGTGATATTATTAAACTGAAACTTTTTCCTTTCTCCTTGAGAGGACGTGCTAAAGAATGGTTGCTATCTTTGCCTAGAAATAGTATTGATTCATGGACTAAATGCAAAGATGCTTTTATTGGAAAATATTATCCTCCTGCTAAGATTATTTCTTTGAGAAGTAGCATAATGAATTTTAAGCAATTTGATAATGAACATGTTGCTCAAGCATGGGAGAGAATGAAATCATTGGTTAAAAATTGTCCCACTCATGGACTGACTACTTGGATGATCATCCAAACCTTCTATGCAGGATTAAATTTTTCTTCGAGGAATTTATTGGATTCGGCCGCTGGAGGTACCTTTATGTCCATCACTTTGGGTGCTGCAACAAAGCTTCTTGATGATATGATGATTAATTATTCTGAGTGGCACACCGAGAGAGCTCCAACAGGTAAGAAGGTAAATTCTGTTGAGGAAACCTCCTCCTTGAGTGCCAAAATTGATACTATTATGTCTATGCTTGCAAATGGTCAAACACATGTTGATCCAAATAATGTTCCTTTAGCTTCTTTGGTTGCTCAAGAAGAGCATGTTGATGTGAACTTCATTAAAAATAATAATTTCAACAACAATGCTTATAGGAATAATTTTGGTAATAGCAATTATAGGCCCTATCCTTCTAATAGTGGCAATGGTTATGGAAATTCCTATAGTAACTCCTACAATAATAATAAGAGTGTACCCTCTGATCTTGAAGTTATGCTTAAGGATTTTATTAGTACACAAACTGCTTTCAATAAAACTGTTGAGGAGAAATTTGGGAAAATTGATGTGCTTTCCTCTAAAGTTGATAGTCTTGCTCTTGATGTTGACTTATTGAAACTAAAGAACATGCCTCATGATGTTAAAGAGAGCAAAACTCTCAATGCTATACAAGTTAAAATTGATAACAATGTGAGGATGTTAGCTGAATTGCATGCTAGATGGGAAAGAGAGGATGAAATTGCTAGAAAGAATAATATTGCTAGAGTTTATACTATTACTACTTCTGAAAATGCTTCAAACTCAAGTGTTAACAAACCTCCTACCATTAATGGCAAGATAGTTGGTGTTGGTAATGTTTCCACTTCTATTGCAAAATGTCCTAAATTGCCTGATAACTCTGAAACTGTCCTTGATAAAGATGCTGAAATTTCTAGCAATAAGGAAGAGAATAATTCCATTACTTTTGATAATAATGACTTTGATTTTGATGGTTGCAATATTTCTGAAGTAATTAAGTTCTTGCAAAAGCTAGCTAGAAGTCCTAATGCTAGTGCTATAAACATGGCTTTTACTAAACATATTACTAATGCTCTCATGCAAGTTAGGGAAGAGAAATTAAAACATGAAGCTTCTATCCCTAGGAAGTTAGAAGATGGTTGGGAGCCCATCATTAAATTGAAATTGAATGACTTTGATTGCAATGCTTTGTGTGACCTTGGTGCTAGTATTTCTGTTATGCCTAAAAGATTATATGATATGCTTGATTTAGCACCTTTGGAAAATTGTTACTTGGATGTTCACCTTGTTGATTCTACTATTAAAAAACCTTTGGGAAGAATTGATGATGTTCTTATCATGGTTAACAACAATTATGTCCCCGTTGATTTTATTGTCTTGGATATTGAGTGCAATCCATCATGCCCTATTGTGCTGGGAAGACCTTTTCTTAGGACTGTAGGTGCTATTATTGATATGAAAGAAGGGAATATAAAATATCAATTTCCTCTCAAGAAAGGTATGGAACACTTTCCTAGGAAGAAGATTAAGCCACCTTATGATTCTATTGTTCGAACAAATTACAATGTTGATGCTTCTTCACTTGGTAATACTTGATGCATGCTTTGTGCCTAGCTAAAAGGCGTTAAAGAAAAGCGCTTATGGGAGGCAACCCATTTTATTTTTCTGCAATTTTTCTTTTATTGAGTCAAGGTGTTGTTTACTTCTGTAGCAACTCCTTTGTATCTTTATTTTCTCGCATTGTTGTGCCAAGAGTAGCCTCTAATGATAAGATGATGCTTAATTTTGATTGCTGCGCAGAAACAGATTTTTGCTGTTCACTGTACGAAATTCCTAAAATCACCAGATTGTTAATTAAATCTGAAATTTTTGTGCGTAATCTTTATGAATGTCTGAAACTTTCATTAGTTCAGAGTTTCTCGATCTGAGCGTCGTAAGTGCCTCGAAAAAATTCGTCTTTGCGGACTGTTCTGTTTTAGACAGATTATGCCTTTTTATTTTTGCATTCTCTCTTTTACTAGTGTTGAGTGAAATTTTTTTTGGGTGGAAGAGCTTCACATAACATCAGTGGCTGTAGCTAATGTTTAAAGTAACAAATCATATTGCGTCTTTATAGAACATGTGAATTTTTGATTATGCACTAACCCTCTAATGAGATCTACTTTGAGTTTGGTGTGACGGAAGTTTTCAAGGGTCAAGAGAGAAGGATGATATAATAGGATCAAGAAGAGTGAAGAGCTTAAGCTTGGGGAGGCTCCCATGGATCTCCCCAGCATATTTCAAGAAGACTCAAGCGTCTAAGCTTGGGGATGCCCAAGGCATCCCCTTCTTCATCGTCAAAATTATCAGGTCATCTCTAGTGAAACTATATTTTAATTCTTTCACATCATATGTGCTTTTCTTGGAGCGTCTGTGTGCTTTTATTTTCAGTATTGCACTTTTATTTTCAATAAAGCTTGACTGGACCCTAGCATTCTTGATTGGGAGAGAGACACGCTCCGCTTTTTCATGAGAATACTCCTATTCTTCACTTATATTTGTTGAGTATTCATATCTAGCGCTGTTCAGCTTTTAGCTCTTGTTTTCATGTATCTCTTGTCAGAGCTATTAGCTTTCTTTTGTAGAAAGTACTCTCTTGCTTCACTTATATTTGTTTGGAGAGTTGATGAAATAAATTGATTGGTGTTTGGTTGGTTCAGAAAATGTTGCATGTGGTAATTGGTATAAGGAAAAACTTGCTTAATCTTGTAGATCACTAAAATGGATAACTTGATGCTTGTCAATTGTTTTGAGTTAACAAGTAGATCATGATTAAATTGTGCATCACATGAGTTAAGCCTATTAGTGAAGAACTACCGTAAAGCTTGTTGAAAATTTGGTTTGCATCGGTGGTACCTCTAAGGTCTAGATATTTTCTAATAACAGGGTTTGGTTAACAAGGAAGACGGTATGAAGTCTTATAACGTTTGCAATATGTTTGTCATATAAAACTTGGTGTACGGGTTGATATTCTTGTTTGCTTACATAACCTTGCTAGCCTAAACTCTGTACTGAGAGGGAATGCTTCTCGTGCATCCAAATCCTTGAGCCAAAATCCATGCCATTTGTGTCCACCATAACTACCTATATGTGGTATTTCCTTGCCACTCCAAGTAAATTTTTCATGTGCTACCTTTAAATTATTCAAAATGTTATTATTCCCTTTTTGTGTCAATGTTTACTAGCTCATGAGGAATTAGTGTGGTTATTCTTTATTCTATTTGTCGAGTGGACTTTTACACCTGGACTAGTGGCATATACATCCGCTTATCCAATAACTTGCAAAAAGAGCTGGCAACGGGGTGCCCAGTCCCAATTAATTACAACTTTAACCAATTAATTCTCTTCACACTTTTGCCCTGATTCATCAGTAAGCAATGACAAACAGTGAAATACCTGAATGTGTGTAAACCAAAGAGAAAGAGGGATGATCTGCCTTGCTGGTAGAAATAACGTCCTTCATGGGAGCCGCTCTTAAAAGTCCGTTCGACAGGTAGAATACTGTTCTCACCCGCTACCATTCGTTGACAATTAACAAACACCTCTCAAAAATAGATACTCCTCCATGGTATGTGATTGATGGAAGGCACCCGAGGATTCGGTTAGCCATGGCTTGTGTTAGCAAGGTTGGGAGGAGTATCAAATATTTTATGCAATCTCTATATGCTTTCAAAAACCTAAAAGCTCTAGCACATGATTTAATCCCTGCTTCCCTCTGCGAAGGGCCTTTCTTTTACTTTTATGTTGAGTCAGTTTTCCTATTCTTTCTGTCTTCCACAAGCAAACACTAGTGTCAACTTTGTTACAACATGCGTTATATGCAATGTATTGGACTTGTTATACTACTTTGTGTTGACAATATCCATGAGATAAATATGTTGAAAGTTGAAGCAAATGCTGAAACTAAATTCTTCCTTTGTGTTGATTAAATACCTTTTATTAGAAACTATTGCTTTATGAGTTAACACTTATGCAAAACTGTTTGATGCTTGTCTCGAAAGTACTATTCATGAAAACGTTTAGCTTGTGTGATTCATTGTTTACTCATTATCTATTTGTAGCAAATTATAGACCATTGACTTGGATCACTTCATTCATTTACATGTGCCTTGCAATATTATATGATCAAGATTATGATAGTAGCATGTCACCTCAAAAATTATTTTGTTTTTATCGTTTACCTACTCGAGGACGAGTAGGAACTAAGCTTGGGGATGCTGATACGTCTCAAACGTATCTAAAATTTTTGTTTTATACCAATTGCTACATGTTTTGCATCTACTTTATATCACTTTTATACATTTTTTGGGACTAACCTATTAACAAGATGCCGAAGTGCCAGTTCCTGTTTTCTGCTGTTTTTGTATTCCAGAAAAGCTAGTCTGGAAATATTCTCGGAATTGGACGAAACTACACGGGGGTGCCTATTTTTCCAGAACACGCCTGACGGAGCGAAGGAGCAGCAGAGGAGGGCCACCAGGAGGCCACACGCACCTAGGGCGCGGGCCCCCCTCTGCCGCGCCCTAGGGTGGTGTGGGCCCCTCGGGGGTCCGCAGCCGCCGCCCTTTCGCCTACTTATTCCCCCCGACGCGAAAACCCTAAGTACCTGAGCAAATATCCACGAAAAGATCCAGAGACGCCGCCGTCGTCAACCCTAGCTCGGGAGGGTTCAGAACCTCTTCCCGGCACCCTGCCGGAGAGGGGAATCGTCACCGGAGGCTTCTACATCGCCATGCCTGCCTCCGGAGTGATGCGTGAGTAGTTCATCCTTGGACTACGGGTCCATAGCAGTAGCTAGATGGTTGTCTCTCCACTTTGTGCCATCATGTTTAGATCTTGTGAGCTGCCCTACATGATCAAGATCATATTATTGTAATGCTACATGTTGTGTTTGCTGGGATCCGATGAATATTGAATATTATGTCAAGTTGATTATCAATCTATCTATATGTTATTTAAGATCTTGCATGCTTTCCGTTACTCGTAGATGCTTTGGCCAAGTAGATGCTTGTAACTCCAAGAGAGAGTATTTATGCTAGATAGTGGGTTCATGTCTCCGTTTAACCTGGGACAGTGACAGAAAGTTCTAAGGTTGTGGATGTGCTGTTGCCACTAGGGATAACCTAACGATGCTATGTGAAAGGACAAGGATGTCCTAGGGGGGGGGGGGTGAATAGGCGATTAAAACTTTTCCGGTTTAGGCTTGCTAATTGCGGAATAAAACTAGGTGTTTAAATTAACAAGCCAACAACCTAAATAAAACTAGGCTCACCTATGTGCACCAACAACTTATGCTAAGCAAGACAAGCAACAAGGTGATAGCAATATAGAATACTTCAAGCACGAAGGCTATCACAATGTAAAGTGCATAAGTAAAGAGCTCGGGTATAGAAATAACCGAAGCACGCGGAGACGAGGAAGTATTCCCGAGTTCCTCCTTGAAAGGGAGTACGTCTCGTTGGAGAGGTGTGAACCGACACAACGGTTCAACAACCACAAAGGTTTCACCCTCTTCTCCGATGAACCGCACCACAAAGGTTTGGTTCACCTTCCACTATCGGTATTCCTTCGAGGCGGAATCCGGAGCCTTTCAACAACAATCCGAGGCACAACCCACAAAGGGATTGGGGGCTCCCGAACGGCTTTCAACAACAATCCGAGGCACAACCCACAATGGATTGGGGGCTCCCGAACGGCTTCAAGTGACCACACAAGGGTCCAACCACCACAAAGGCGTCTAGGGTCCAAGGACCCAAGAGTAACAAGTTCACACGCTTTCAACTTCCACGAATCCTCGTGGAGAGCACACCGATGCACCAAATGCAAAAGGCAAGAGCACAAGTGCTCAAATCCTTCACTCTCAAATTCCAACAAAGCAACAAATGCTTATGGGGGAATAAGAGAGGAAGAACAAAGAGGAGAACCACACAAGAACTCCAAGAACTAGATCCACTAGGTTCCCCTCACTTAGAGGAGATATTGATTGGTGGAAATGTAGATCTAGGTCTTCTCCTTCAATCCTCCAAAGATCAAAGAGTTTGGGTGGAGGATTGGGAGATATCAAAGAAATGAGCTTGCAACAATGGAGGAGAGAGAAATCTGGGCGAGCTACTTGGCTGGAGGAAGGTGGAGGGGTATTTATACCCCTCCAGAAATTCTAGCCGTTGCCTTCAAAACCACACAGTTTTCACTTAGGCCGGAACTTCCGTCCAAGAACTTCCGGACCCCCAGAAAAGCGACTAAAAAACGGTACTGCACTCGGCCGGAACTTTGGCCGGAAATTTGCCCGGAACTTCCGGATGGCCGGAATTTCCGGCCAAACCGGAACTTCCGCCCCTCAGAAAACTGCACACGAAAACGACGATATCTTGATCATCCGGACTCCGTTTTCGATGTTCTCGGGCTCGTTGGAATCGCAACGAAGAGCTTTACAAGATCATGCAGAGAAACATCATAGTCCAACAATGGAAGATAAAACCAAATGGAGAAAGGTAAAACCTCTCTAAAAAGGAATGATCGGCAAACCTCCAAAACCGAAAACGCAACAAGTTTTCCATACGAAATTCGTTTTCGATGAACTTGGGCTTGTCGTGAAGATCACAACAAGCACCAAAAGCCAACAAGGAGAAAACCAAATAAGAACCAAGAAAGATGAATGCCAAGTATGCAAAGGTTTGAGCTCTCCACAAAGATGCGATCAAGTTACTCACTTGAGAGCCCCTCTTGATAGTACGCCGTCTATCCTAAAACCCGGTCTCCCACTAACAACATGAGACCGGTAAAATAGAAAACCTATCAAGATCATACCTTTGCCTTGCGCATTCCACTTGAGCTCGATGATGACGATCTTGACTCTCTCAAGTTGGAACACCTTTCTTGATTGTGCTTGCTAGCACATGCTTGATGAAGACTTCTCCAAATGCTCCCCCATACTCCATTATGGGAGGGCCTCGCTAAGCTCCGTCTTCATGTCTCCTTTGCAAGCTTCAATCAAATGATATCTTTCGAGTTGGATCATATTGAGCTTGCACTTCATCTTCTCTACACATGACCATTCTTCATATAAACCCTTGAATAGAGCATTGGTCATCATGAAATCTTCTAGAGTCCAACACATGAACTCCAATCTTTACCTATGGACAAGATCTACAAGTGTATCTCAATGCAAACATTAGTCCATAAGGATTGTCATTAATTACCAAAACCACGCATGGGGCAACACATGCACTTTCAATCTCCCCCATTTTGGTAATTGATGACAATCCCTTTTACGAGGGTTTATATAATGAATTAAGCAACCAAGCAACACAAAGAGCAAGGAAGCAAGAGCAAGAAAGGCAAATGCTTGAGAACGAAACTAAAGCATAAAACCAACAACTCTTAAACCCTCTAAACTTCTCCCCCATTGGCAACGATTGCCGAAATGGGTGAAAAGTAAGAAGGCCAATATAATAAGAGCTCCCCCATAATGTGTGCATTTCTCATAATATGAGTGAAATCAAATGCACATATCCAATAACGAATAGTTGGAAAGGAGATCAAACTATATTGAGGATCCAAAGATTGCAAATGAAAATCAAATAGAAAGATACTTCAACGAAAGAAGCAAGCAATCAAAAGGATCCGAAAAATGTTCTAAATATCAAGAGGGAACTCCCCAAGGTACGTGCACAAATAGGATTTCTATTTCAATATAGTGTGCACAACATGGAATCCTCACTCCCTCCTAGATAAATTCGAACACAAGCCCATGCAAGAGAATATAAATGAGAAGTGAGGCAAACAACTTGCAACAAATACACTCATTTTGCAACATGAGCAAGGAGCGGCAAATAAAAGGATGGGTGTGAGATATAAAGACATTTTAGGAGACTAATACAAGGATGAGCAAAATCATCAACATAGTCTTTCAAAAAGTGTTGCACATAGTGCATATCATGTCTTTCACATACTCACACACCAACGGAGATAAATCAAATAGCTCCACAAGCTTAGAAGGATGCACAAAGCATAACACAAAAAATAAAGCTTGTGCCTTTTAGAAACCACCAAAGAATCAAAAGCAATAAGAGGTGGTCACTAAAGAATTGGAATATCAATTAAAGATGTAACTATTCTCATGTGTATAAGTTTCTAAGTAGACACGAATCACGAAGATATAAGTCCACAAATAAACATGTACACACAAAATAGGTACAAAGGTAAGGGTCATGATATCCAAGAGGAAGTCATAAATACACCAATAAGATTTTTGCTTAAAAGCATAGCACAAAGCTCAATTTTATCTTAAAGGGATATAGATGAACTTCCAACCTATACTCATCATAGCATCAAAAACTATCCACAAAGGATAAAGGTGATAAACGGGATGCTCCGAGTAAGATAACAAGTATCACAAAACGCAAATGATTTTGAAAATTCATCAATGTTGCACATGAGAGACTTTAAGTAGAAAGTGCTAGATTGACATAAATGGGATCGATGAATCATGAAAATGATATATATATTCCCTTGATATGTAATCATCCCGGCTAACTCACATTTGCAATAAAGACGTTTTGCAAAATCAAAAGAATTGCAACCAAAGAGATTCATGCCATGAAACAACCTACACAAGGTTGAGAGCTAGAAAAGTATGCATGAGGTAGATACTTGTTACCGAGATAGCATTGGTGATGTAGAAGATAGGAGCTCATGATCATCCAAGCTTGGCTCCAATAAGCACATGGTGACAACACCTTCCTTGTAGATGAGACAAGCTTCCAATGCATCTCCAATATACCTAAAACAATTCAAGTACAAATGGTACCCAAACTCATTGGGTCCAAAGTAGTTAGAGCAACTACAATACATAGGACAAACTCCACATAAATATGTGCATATTAATGTGAAATTGAATTTCATGCACATCTTAGCCATTTAGGATTTGATGGAGTTTATCCTATATATTGGATCAACGAAAGTAAGCATGCCATAAGATATACATATAATAAATATGCATGCACATGACTTTCAAGAACCAAACAAGATATAATTTAGACAAAACACCAAGTAAACAACAAAGCACACACAAGTGTGACAAGAAAACAAAGTGTCCAAATTATATCAAATACCCAAATCAACACATGAGTGAAGATACCACTTTGAAAAGATACCAAATGAAAATGTGGTCAAGGAATAACCAAACCCTCTACATTTTCATGATGGCACAAAGTACCAAGACGGAAAATGCTTGTCTTCAAGAGACATATCATCGGGATCAAATACCAAATGAAGACAACTAATGTTCAAAAACATGTAGGATTGCTCCCCCAAGATGTGTGCATTATTTATGATTTTGCATTTGAATACAAAATGCACACAAATGAGATCATCACTCTCCATAAATATATATTCGACACTAGTCATGTTCAAGAAGCGCAAGAAATTGCAATACCAATTTAAAGAGTGGTGTTTTACTCAAAGTAGGATAGCTTCCCAAGAATAGTGCATTATCAAGAAGTATGACTTTTGAAGATCAATGCACAAGAATTGGTTCATTGCTTTTCCCAACTCAAGAAAGCACAAAACAAATTTCAAGTAGAGCAATAAAGGATCCAAAGAAAACAAGGAAGACAAACGAGAGTTAGATCAAAACAAATCCTTGGCAATCAAATAAGGCAATTCAAAGCAAGAGCCAAAATGAATATGAGCAATATATTTACCACAATATGATTATCACTTGCCAAGACAAGTAATGTATGGAGATATTTCTCGGTGGTGGATTGCAAAGATATATTCAAGATCATATTCACAAAACATAAGCATATGGCAAAGGATAGGAATTAAAAGCCATGCTTAGATAGATAGATATTCTTGATAGCTTCAAAAATCACACAATAGTGCAAAGCAACTCCAAGGAGTAGCTTGAAGCAATTGGTTTCCCAAAGAGATATATGAGAACATATTTAGGGAAAGCCATATCAAGAAATTCCATCACAAACAAGATCCAACGGTGAGAGGCAAAAAACATTTAAGCAAAAAGGAACTTGTTTGAGAAACATGCCACAAAGGAAAAGGATAATGACAATATCAATTCTAGGTGGCAACACCTCACATATTCACATTTTCTAGGCTTGTAATATGCACATAGCTTATTACTCCCCCATAATGTGATAATCCAAATTTAAAGCAAGAGGCAAACAAAACCAACTCAAGAAATTAATGGACATTATAGAATTTGAATTTCTCATGAGCATGACATACCACATAGAGAATAGATATTGATATATCATCACTAAGTGGTATTCCTCATGTACACACATTTTTGGTTTGTGAAGTGCACGAAGCATATCACTCTCCAAAAATGGAATGGTCCATTAATCTCTCAAAAGAGAGCCAACAAGATAAGATATCAAAAAAAGCAATAAGGCTCAAACAAGTAAATGGTGTGCAAACCAACATACACATACTTGATTTCTCAAGATAAGTAAGTAGAGAGCACAACACATACAAACACTAGCAAGGTACAAAACCAAACACATGCAAGGGTGCAAGCAACTTTCAATGTATATATGATTTATAAAAGTTACCGCAAGGAGGAACATTGGATATGATAGAAAATATAATCCAAATGACTTGGCTTGAGAAATAATTGATGAAGATCCCTTAATTCTTCATGATGTAGCCAAGTCTCCAATGCCCTCCAACAACACCTATTGATCAAGTTTTAGCTTGTTGGTCCCCAACCAAGTTGGGTCCTAAGAGGTTAGTCACAATAGGTTTGGCAACCCAAATGGTTCTTTTCTTGACACCACTTTGAGTACCAACATATTTGGCAAACACATTGCCAACCTTATCCTTCCGAAGAGAATAAACATCATCAATTATAATGGGGTTGGATAAGGTACCATTTGTGCATGAAGAAGCAAGGTGACCCTTCTCACGGCATAGGTAGCAACATCGACTTCCTCCTCTCTTCTTAGTTGGAATCTTGACTTGAGGAGGAGTAGCGTGATTCTTCTTGGGAAGAGGTCGTTCTTCAACTTGAGGAACTTGAGTTTGAACTTGAGGCTTCTTCCCTTGTTGCTTCTCACTAAGAGCCTTCTTCTTCAAAGGGCAAGATCTAACATGGTGCCCTTCAACTTTGCACTTGAAGCAAACAATCTTGGCCGAATCTTTAACTTGTTCTTGGCCCTTGTTCTTCTTGATAGACTTGGACTTGTTCTTGTTATTGGAGTTGAATCCAAGTCCACTCTTGTCATTGGGGCGTCTTTGAACACTCAACATATTGTCAAGTGTGGACTTCCCAACATGACGCTTTTCCAAGTCTTTCTTCAAAGAAGTGACTTGGGCCTTGAGCTCATTTAGTTCCTCTACATGGTTAGTATCAACAAAAACACTAGAGGAAGTAGAAGCTTCATTGTTAGAGCAACAAGGCAATGAAAGTAATTCATCACAAGATGTAGAAATATTGTGAGTGGATGAATCACTCGGACTAGCACATGGCAATAAAGCATTTTAGTAGAAGTTGTGCCTTTGTCCACATGAGGCTCACGATGTTACCTTTGTAGAAATAGCCTCATGAGCTAACTTTAGCCTAGCATGGGATGCTAGAAGATCATCATTAGAGCTAGAAAGCTTTTCATGACTTTCTTCCAATTTCCCATACTTGCTAGATAGCAACAAGTTGAGCCCTTAGCTCAACATTTCCTTCAAAATAGATGCTTCACAAGAAGTGGAGTTAGTAGCACAAGCATCATTAATATTAGAAATAGAAGGAGACAATTTGGCAAGCTTATCATTCTTAGATAGTTGAGTTTGGAGTTGATCATGAGACTTGATAAGGAGAGAGTGTTCACTTTCTAAAGCCTTGTGAGCTTTGTCAAGTCTCTCTATGTCCTCACTTAGTCTAGCATTGCCAACACCAAATTCAACTTTTTCCTTTTTAAGCACTTTAAATTTAGCAAGGGCATGATCTCTTTCCTTAATGATTTTAGCAATAATAAGATCATTAGACTCATCAAGAGATTCAAGTCTCTCTTCAAGAGAAGACCTAAGTTCTTCTTCTTCAAGAGAAGCTTTCAAGGAAGCTATAGTAATAGAGTCATCCCTCTCAATTTGACATTTCTCATCAAATTGACTTTCCAAATCCTCAATGAATTCCCTACTCTTAGTAACATAATCAATGATTTCACAAAGAGGAGGGATAGCTTTACTACCTTTGGGGAGAGCACCAAGTACCATCTCACCCATCTTGGTTAAGGATTCAAAATCAAAACCTTCTTCATGAGAATCCTCATCCTCATCATCACAATTTGGATTTGAGGTGGGAGACACCTCGGAATCCTTAGCCATAAGGCAAACATGATTAAAGAATGAAGAATTACTTGAAGCACCATTTAGGTCCATGTCTTGTTCCAACAATGTTGGGATTCCTCTACATTGTTAGTCACACAAGAAATAGAGGATATGGAAGTATTGTTTTCATGGCAACAAGACATATGAAGCATATCATCATGAGATTTAGTTAAACAACTATTACATGATATGCAAGGACTATCAACTCTAGCATGTATGACATTTGGAGTGCTAGACGAGTTTAAGTCCAAAGATAGAACATTGCAATGAGATAGAGAAGAAGTATAATCAATAGTAAGTTCACCATCACCAATGCAATTTCTATCACCACTCACCATATCATTACCTTGTGACAAATCACATGTTGGTGAAGTGGAAGTTGTGAACTCATCACGGCCGGAAGTGGAAGGAGAACAATCATCCTCAATAATTTTGGACCTTCATATATATCTTGAAGCTTGGTCCAAAGTCATGAGCGTTCCGAAAAGGCATGATTGACGCAAGAACTACATCGCTCAAAACACATATAAGACCATTAGAAACTAGAGTCTCGAGATGAGAGTTTTCCTCATCCTCTAAAGATAATTCTTGAGAATCCTTTGGAGGAGAAAAACCCACATCCACAATCCTCTTAATATAATTTGGACCCATGGCCCTAAAAAGATTAAGCATGCGAATTTTCCAAACATCATAATTTGTGCCATCGAATATAAAAGTGGGATCGTGCACTAATTCCCTAAACGACATCTTTTACTCTCTAGGCGGTAAAGCCCAAAAAGAGAGCCCAGGCTCTGATACCAATTGAAAGGACAAGGATGTCGCCTAGGGGGGGGGTGAATAGGCGATTAAAACTTTTCCGGTTTAGGCTTGCTAATTGCGGAATAAAACTAGGTGTTTAAATTAACAAGCCAACAACCTAAATAAACTAGGCTCACCTATGTGCACCAACAACTTATGCTAAGCAAGACAAGCAACAAGGTGATAGCAATATAGAATACTTCAAGCACGAAGGCTATCACAATGTAAAGTGCATAAGTAAAAGCTCGGGTATAGAAATAACCGAAGCACGCGGAGACGAGGATGTATTCCCGAGTTCCTCCTTGAAAGGGAGTACGTCTCGTTGGAGAGGTGTGAACCGACACAACGGTTCAACAACCACAAAGGTTTCACCCTCTTCTCCGATGAACCGCACCACAAAGGTTTGGTTCACCTTCCACTATCGGTATTCCTTCGAGGCGGAATCCGGAGCCTTTCAACAACAATCCGAGGCACAACCCACAAAGGGATTGGGGGCTCCCGAACGGCTTTCAACAACAATCCGAGGCACAACCCACAATGGATTGGGGGCTCCCGAACGGCTTCAAGTGACCACACAAGGGTCCAACCACCACAAAGGCGTCTAGGGTCCAAGGACCCAAGAGTAACAAGTTCACACGCTTTCAACTTCCACGAATCCTCGTGGAGAGCACACCGATGCACCAAATGCAAAAGGCAAGAGCACAAGTGCTCAAATCCTTCACTCTCAAATTCCAACAAAGCAACAAATGCTTATGGGGGAATAAGAGAGGAAGAACAAAGAGGAGAACCACACAAGAACTCCAAGAACTAGATCCACTAGGTTCCCCTCACTTAGAGGAGATATTGATTGGTGGAAATGTAGATCTAGGTCTTCTCCTTCAATCCTCCAAAGATCAAAGAGTTTGGGTGGAGGGATTGGGAGATATCAAAGAAATGAGCTTGCAACAATGGAGGAGAGAGAAATCTGGGCGAGCTACTTGGCTGGAGGAAGGTGGAGGGGTATTTATACCCCTCCAGAAATTCTAGCCGTTGCCTTCAAAACCACACAGTTTTCACTTAGGCCGGAACTTCCGTCCAAGAACTTCCGGACCCCCAGAAAAGCGACTAAAAAACGGTACTGCACTCGGCCGGAACTTTGGTCGGAAATTTGCCCGGAACTTCCGGATGGCCGGAATTTCCGGCCAAACCGGAACTTCCGCCCCTCAGAAAACTGCACACGAAAACGACGATATCTTGATCATCCGGACTCCGTTTTCGATGTTCTCGGGCTCGTTGGAATCGCAACGAAGAGCTTTACAAGATCATGCAGAGAAACATCATAGTCCAACAATGGAAGATAAAACCAAATGGAGAAAGGTAAAACCTCTCTAAAAAGGAATGATCGGCAAACCTCCAAAACCGAAAACGCAACAAGTTTTCCATACGAAATTCGTTTTCGATGAACTTGGGCTTGTCGTGAAGATCACAACAAGCACCAAAAGCCAACAAGGAGAAAACCAAATAAGAACCAAGAAAGATGAATGCCAAGTATGCAAAGGTTTGAGCTCTCCACAAAGATGCGATCAAGTTACTCACTTGAGAGCCCCTCTTGATAGTACGCCGTCTATCCTAAAACCCGGTCTCCCACTAACAACATGAGACCGGTAAAATAGAAAACCTATCAAGATCATACCTTTGCCTTGCGCATTCCACTTGAGCTCGATGATGACGATCTTGACTCTCTCAAGTTGGAACACCTTTCTTGATTGTGCTTGCTAGCACATGCTTGATGAAGACTACTCCAAATGCTCCCCCATACTCCATTATGGGAGGGCCTCGCTAAGCTCCGTCTTCATGTCTCCTTTGCAAGCTTCAATCAAATGATATCTTTCGAGTTGGATCATATTGAGCTTGCACTTCATCTTCTCTAACATGACCATTCTTCATATAAACCCTTGAATAGAGCATTGGTCATCATGAAATCTTCTAGAGTCCAACACATGAACTCCAATATTTACCTATGGACAAGATCTACAAGTGTATCTCAATGCAAACATTAGTCCATAAGGATTGTCATTAATTACCAAAACCACGCATGGGGCAACTCATGCACTTTTACTATGTCCACGGGCATATGTGTTTGTTTACATTACGCACTTTACTTAATGCAATTATCCGTTGCTTGCAACTTAATACCAACGGGGGACTCCGATGACAACCCGGCGGTGGATTATTAGTCATATATGCTGTTGGATAACGGTCTATGTATTATGTCGTAATGCCCAAATTAAATATCATAGTAGTCAACATGTCATGTATATGCATTGTCATGCGCTCACTATTCGTCAATTGCCCAGCTGTAATTTGTTCACCCAACATGTTAGTTATCTTTTATGGAGAGACACCACTAGTGAACTGTGGACCCCGGTCCATTCTTTTACACTGATTAAACAACCACAAACTGCAAACTGTTCCTTTTTCATTCTCTGCAATTTAATACTCATTTTCCGCACCATACGTTTAATCCTTTGTTTTCAGCAAGCCAGTGAGATTGACAACCTCACTGTTTCGTTGGGACAAAGTTGTTTGATTGTGTTGTGTGCAGATTCCACGTCAACAGTCCAGACTCCCTGCGACAGCTATTTTTCTGGCGCCGTTGACCACCTTCTGAAGAGTTGCTGCTCCTACTGGTTCGATAACCTTGGTTTCTTTCTGAGGGAAAACTTGCTGCTGACTACATCATACCTTCCTCTTGGGGTCTCCCAACGAACGTGTGTTTCACGTCATCACACCTCCGGCAACCCACTGCTTATCCCGGTGTCAGCCACAAACGCCGCCGTCCGTGCAACAGAAATTGAGGCCGCAAGGGCCGAGCTCCTGTACGAGGGTCGGAGGATGGAAGAAGACCGCCACAGACTCGACCAGATAAACCAGGGAATCCAACAAGAATGACAAAGAATAGCCGCGCTCGCCGCGACTCAAAGACAAGTTGACTCGCAGGCACAGGCACGCGCGACTCAACCAATGGTAGAATTCCCACCCACTCCAGCTGCTGGAGCGAGAGTTCAGCCAGTCGCAAGGAGTTCGGGACCAACAACTGACCAAGAAGCCCAGCAACAACCATCGCATCAACCGAGGAGGTTTCATACTCCGCAAGGCCATTACCAAAGCCCCGTCGATAATATGTATACTGCGGCTAATATCTTGACACAGATGGTACCAACAGGCGACGATCCGGTCAACGCTGAAGCACGGCGCACAATACAGATGTTGAGCACCGCTGTCTTGCAACAGGCCAACAGAGCAGAGGCTGAAGGGCAGCTACCCACCGCACCAGCCAACCACTGGATTACAGCAGAAAGAAGCGTCCAAAGCAGGGCACCGGAGAATATATCACAAGCCGCACAAAGTCAGCTGGAGCAAGCCGCAGAAGCACAGGCTATCACACCAATGATGCAGACGCAGCCCGCGGAAGTTAGCAACCCCATGGGCACATCCACAACCCTGTCCTCGCGACTCAAAGGCCAGGCGTGTTTCACTGAAAAGATCAGATCGGAACCTTTTCCTGAAGATTTCAAAGGACCACGCAAGGTGGCAAACTACAACGCCAGCATGGATCCTACCACCTGGCTAAACAACTACGGGATGGGGATGAGTATTTTAAACGCCTCAGAAGAGATATGCGCAAGGTACCTCAATATGATGTTGGAGGGTGCGGCTCACATATGGCTGCAAAATCTTCCCCCCCAATTCCATAAATACCTGGGAAGAGCTGAAAGACGCTTTCATCAAAAACTTCCATGGAACCTGCAAGCGACTCTGCAATATAGAAGATCTCGAGCGATGCGTCCAGAGGGAAGGCGAGTCAAGCCGCCACTGGATGAAAAGGATGGCAGAAATAATACACTCCTCAGATAATATACCACCAAGTTCAGCCGTCCTGATCATGGAGAAAAACTTCAAGTTCGAGCCACTAGTCCATAAACTGGGCCGCATGAAGGATAAAGTCAAGAGCCTCAGCGAGGTAATGGCTGCGGCTAACAAATATGCCGGCTCGGACAAAACCAGAGATGCGTCAGATGGAGAAGAGGAGGAAGTCGCTGTCAAGGGAAAGAAATATATCAGCAAGCCTCAACAGCAACAAACCAGCCACAACAACGCGGGTCAAAACAAGCGCAAAAGTGAAGAAGGAAACTCTGGGCTCGTCGCCAACACGCGTGGAGGATTCAGAGGCCAACGAGGAAGGGGCCGAGGAAGTGGCTCACATCCAATCAATGTGGAAGAAGTTTTCAATCGGCCATGCGATCTTCACACTGGAGGCGACGGGCGGCCAGCAGATCATACCAAGGCGCAATGCAACTATTACAAGAAGTGGAAGGAGGAAAGCCAACACAATAGGGGAAACCACCACGAAGGAAACCCTGGTGCGGCTCATGGTTCAAGCGCCGGGCAGCACAACGCAAGTAATTCCAAACAAGCGGGGCAGTACCACACCATAGTTATCGACACCTCTAAGAGGGAGGAGAAATTAAGCCGCAGAAACCAGCAAGTGAATGCTGTAATATCAGCAACCCCCAATTGGCTAAGGTGGTCGGAGCATGCGGTAACGTGGAGCCGCGACGATCACCCGCCACAAGTGCGAGAACTAGGGAAGCTGGCGCTAGTTGTGGCACCCTACGTAGCAGGGATACAAGCTAACCAAAGTGCTTATGGACGGAGGAAGCATCATAAACATCATGTACTACGACACGTTCAAACGCTTGGGGCTCATGGATTCCAGCCTGCAGCACACGACGACCGTGTTTCATGGCATCGTCCCAGGGAGATCTACACAGCCAGTGGGAAAGATAACCCTGGGAGTAACCTTTGGGGCAGAAGAAAATTTCAGAAGCGAGTTCATATGCTTCGAAGTGGTGAAATTCGAAAGCCCGTATCACGCTTTGTTCGGAAGGACAACCTTCGCTAAGTTTATGGCCAGGCCTTGCTACGTGTACATACAGTTGAAGATACCAGGACCAAGAGGGATCCTCACGGTGCATGGTGACAGAGAAAAAGCAATAGAGTATGAGGAAGGAGATGCAGCCTTCGCAGAATCAGCCTGTGCCGCTGAAGAGCTAAAAAGCTATAAGTCACAGGTGGACCCTAACGACATGAGCGTAGTCACCACACCATCCGCTGAGCCGCCAATGAAATTCAAAGCGGCCCAGGACACCAAGCAGATAGATCTTGTTCCTGGCGACTCATCTAAGCAAACAAGCATTGGAGCACATATGGAAAAAGAACAGGAACGGGCCCTCATTGCTTTCCTTCAGGAAAATAAGGACATCTTCGCGTGGAAACCATCAGATAAGCCAGGGGTACCAAGAGAATTGGCAGAGCATAGCCTCAACGTGAGCCCCGTGGCCAAGCCAGTGAAGCAGCCGTTGCGGCGTTTCCATGACGACAGGAGAAAGGCGATAGGGGAAGAAATAGCTCGCCTGTTGGCTGCAGGATTCATCACAGAGGTATATCACCCGAAGTGGGTGGCAAACCCAGTTCTGGTTATGAAAAAGAATGGTACATGGCGAATGTGCATTGATTACACCAGCCTCAACAAAGCCTACCCGAAGGATCCGTTTGCCTTACCACGGATTGACCAAGTGATAGACTCAACAGCCGGATGCGAGTTGTTATGCTTTCTAGATGCCTATTCGGGCTACCATCAAATCAAGATGAAGAAGGAAGATCAAGAGAAGACATCCTTCATTACACCTTTCGGATCCTTTTGCTACGTAAGCATGCCCTTTGGATTGAAAAACGCAGGCGCGACTTACCAAAGATGCATTCAAAATTGTTTGCATGAGCAGATAGGTCGCAACGTTCACGCCTACGTGGACGATATTGTGATTAAGTCGCAAGTGGGCCAGGATCTTATCAGCGACCTGAGGGAGACATTTACAAATCTCAGAAAATACAACATGAAACTCAACCCGACAAAGTGCGTCTTTGGAGTACCAGCGGGGAAGCTGTTAGGGTTTATAGTGTCAGAGAGAGGCATTGAGGCCAACCCTGACAAGATAAAGGCTGTAATGGACCTCCAAAAACCAGAAAAAAAGATCAAGGATGTACAGCGACTTGCCGGTTGCGTCGCGGTATTGAGTCGCTTTATATCAAGACTAGGAGAAAAAGCATTGCCTTTGTACAGATTGCTGAAAAAGTCAGACGCCTTCGTTTGGGATGCAGAAGCTGACGAAGCTTTAACAGCCCTGAAAAATCAGTTGACAAATGCTCCAGTTCTGGCGGCTCCAAAAGATAAAGAGCCCATACTGTTGTATATAGCTGCAAACTCTCGTGCTATAAGCGCCGTGATGGTCGTAGAAAGACAAGAGCCCGGAAAGGAGTAGCCCGTCCAAAGACCAGTATATTGCGTAAGCGAAGTACTCACGGCCTCAAAGCAGCGTTACCCCCAATGGCAGAAGCTAGTATTTGGAGTGTTCATGGCGAGTCGCAACCTGAATCACTACTTCCAGGAACACCCAATAACTGTGGTCAGTTCAGCACCGCTAGCAGACATCATCCGCAATCGAGAGGCCACTGGAAGAGTAGCCAAGTGGGCGATCGAGTTGGGACCACATCATATAAGCTATGAGCCGCGCACATCAATTAAGTCGCAAGCCCTTACAAAATTCGTCAACGATTGGACAGAAATCCAGGTCGCTCCCAGCATGGCGGAAACAAAATACTGGACCATGCACTTCGATGGGTCAAGGCAGCTACAAGGCTTGGGGGCTGGAGTTGTACTAACATCCCCCAAGGGAGACAAGCTACGATACGTGCTCCAAATACACTTCAACTGCACAAACAATGTGGCGGAGTATGAGGCATTACTTCATGGACTCCGTATAGCAAAGGAGATGAACATTAGTCGCATACGCTGTTTTGGAGACTCAGATTTGGTAGCTCAACAGGTCTCTGGAACGTGAGACAGTAAGGAGGCAAACATGGCTGCATACAAAAGAGAGGTGGACAGAATTGCTGGACACTTCACTGGATACCAAGTCGAGCATATTGATCGTAGACAAAATGAAGCAGCAGATGCCTTTCACGACTTGGATCCAATAGACAGTCAGTCCCGACCAATGTTTTCTTGGATGAGTTACACAACCCATCAGTTAAACCTCCAGCAGAGATCGACATCGCAGAGCCAGAAGATGATTCAACTTTAGTCGCAGCCCTGCATGAGCAGCCAGGATGGACAGAGCCGTATATGGCATATTTAAGTCGTGGAGTGTTACGAGATGATGAGGTGGAGGCGCGCAAAATAACACGGCGATCCAAGGCCTACACAATAATCAACAATGAGCTATACAAACGCAGCGTCTCAGGGACATTCCAAAGATGTGTATCACCAGAAGAAGGACAAAAAATCTTGCACGAAATTCATGCAGGTGATTGCGGCCATCATGCTTCGTCAAGATCTTTGGTGGCAAAGGCGTTCAGACATGGTTTCTTCTGGTTAACGGCGTTGGCAGACGCCGAGCAGATTGTCAGGGTGTGCGATGGATGCCAAAGATATGCCAGGCAAGATCATATGCCAGCTCAAGCACTTCGCACAATACCCATCACATGGCCTTTTGCCGTATGGGGTTTCGGCATGATAGGGCCTTTCAGACGATTCTCAACGGGAAAAACTCACTTCCTGGTCATGGTGGACAAATTCACAAAGTGGATAGAAGCAGAACCCGTGGGAGATTGCGAAACTGAAACAGCAGTCAAATTCATGAAGAAGGTTATATTCCGCTTTGGGTATCCCCATAGCATCATCACAGATAACGGGAGCAACACTTCTGAAGGAGCTACACAAATTTTTTGCGTGAACAATGGGATAAGGGTGGACCTCATGTCCGTATCACATCCACAGAGCAATGGACAAGCTGAGCGAGCTAACCAGGAAATCCTCCATGGAATTAAGCCGCGCCGTGTTGAAAAGGTTGAAGCATCTCCAGGATGTTGGGTGGAGGAATTGCCAGCAGTGCTATGGAGGTTAAGAACAACCCCTAACAGATCCACAGGATTTACGCCATATTTCATGGTCTATGGAGCAGAAGCGGTCATGCCCAGCGATATCATACATGATTCACCAAGAGTTGCGGCTTATGTCGAAGCAGATAACGAAGCAGCTCGGCAAGATTCAGTGGACACACTAGAAGAGGTCAGAGACTTGGCAGCATCAAGGTCAGCGGTATATCAACAAGATTTGCGACGCTATCATGCCAGACGCATCAAAACCCGCACATTTCAAGAAGGAGACCTAGTGCTGCGACTCAAGCAAGACCACAAGGGAATGCATAAGCTATCCTCTCCATGGGAAGGACCCTATATCAACAGCAAGAACCTAAACAATGGACCATACTATCTGCTGGATGTGAGGGAAGAAAGCAGCAATCGCCATGATTTCGAGGATCGTCTAGAGGCACCTCGCCCTTGGAATGTCGCGCAACTGCGACCGTACTACACATAAGAAAAAGCTACTCAGAGCTAAGCATCATGTTTTCCAGCTACCTATAGCTGAGTATCATCACAGCCACTCAGGGCTCGAACTTCAACACTGGTCGCCACCTAGGCGCGACCGTACCATATGCATCAAATTTGATCGCCACCTAGGCGCGATCAACCCATTTATCAAAAACTGGTCGCCACCTAGGCGCGGCCGTACCTTATGTATCAAAAATCGGCCGCCACCCAGGCGCGGCCGTATGTCTCAAAAAGGGATCGCCACCTAGGCGCGATCCAACCCTATGTATAACACTCGGTTGCCACCAAGGCGCGACCTTATGTGTAATCATAATCAAAGCTGCTTATAGCTATAAATCATCATTGTTTCTTGGGGGCTTTGTTACCCTGAAACAGCCAACTTACTGGCAATTATCAAACTTACCTTAAGTTGGATTGCAACTTGCATTATGTGGCCAAATTACTGGGGTGTGGCGTCAATCGAGCTTGATTGCCTATCATGCCCGCTCTCGACCCTGAACACACATGTTGCTAGGAAATACTGAGTCGCGCAAGTGCCCACTTAAAAGATTCAGACAGACCTAACGAGAGGTCAACCAATGTACTGCTTATAGTACGGCAACACCAATTGTAATTGCTTATATCTTAACAATTGTTTTATCTATGATATCAAGTTACAGGTGACGATCTTCAAAACCCTTTGAGAAGAATTGAGATGATTATCAAGTCACATCAGCTCAATCCTTGGGGGTTACAACATATTATCATTAAAAAATATGAAGATTGATCATCCTCAAGTGCTGAAGTTATCAAGCTACTTTGGCAAAGTACGAATCTCACGAAGTCAGATGCATCTTCCAGGTCGCCTTAAAAGTGCGAGTAAAAGCCAATACAACGTGATCATGAGTCGCAAAGTAAGGAGGTGCAAGCCAGAAAGAGAAAAGTGCAGCCTAAACGTTCAAGAAACCCTTCAAGATCGAGAAAATATATCAAGATATCCCATGAAGTTCAGGCTACGCTTGGGGGCTAATGTCGGGGGAATAATTAACCCGCAACTTATTCAAAGCCAAAACAGTGACTTCATCCTTCATGATCACGCTACTATTGGGTCACGTAAAGATGGGCCGACCTAGGATCGTGGCCTACCAAAGGAAGGCTCCAGAAAGTCCGCGTTAACTTGCCTTGGAAGACAAGAAGACAATCGGCTTCGTGTAGAACTCTTGTAACCTGACGAGTCTCTGTGTATATAAAGAGAACTCGCAGGACTTAGACAGGGTCAAGACCTAAAACCCTAGTTCATACGGCGAGTACCGAGATCGGATCGCCTCCAATGTAACACCTCATATATCATATCAATACCAATCTAGGGTAAGCAGGAAGTAGGTCTTTTACCTCACATTGAGGGGGCCGAACCTAGGTAAATCTGTGTTAATCTTTGTTCCTGCGATCCCAAGCTCGGAGATGCTTGACTCGCGCAATCCCACACCTACGAAGTCATCCATGACACCTGACGTGACAAACCCACGACACGCACACCCTACCCCTATGAACGCACGCACACCCTATCCCTATGAGCACCTCTGAAAGACTGAGCCGGCGGATCAAGTCTTGAGATTGACGAAGTCACCACAGGCGTCTCGCTGTCGATGGGAACGTCGCCTCTCACTGAATAATATTCCACCTAAATGAGAAACACCCGTGTCAAACCTGGGGTTTGAACTCTGATGGGCTAGGGGTATAACCACCCTGCTAACTATCGTACCACAGACAGGTTCTCTATACTGGCAGTTTTTTAGTGTTGCACGTAATCGGAAATATGCCTGTGACAGCAAACTCAGAGAAGGAACTGGTTCCTAGGTGAGCGGTGACAGCAAATGCAAAAAATATAAAGAGCTAGCTACATCAAAGCTAGGATAACAGTAGAGAGATCGATGCCATGCTCTGAAGGCCAGCAAAGAATTTTATGTCTACCCTGCACATGGGCAAAAAGAGGATTGGATATTATAAAGGCCATCAAAGAATAATTATATGTCTACCAACGTTGGATAAAGAAGGTACCCGAAATTAATGTGATATAATTAACATATTATATGTTTTGTGGATACGATGATGAGACATTTAAAAGTCAATCTTGTGACATTTGACTAAATTCAATTCGGCCTAAGTCAGCCTAAGAGAGATGAAGGAGCTCCCACCCTCTCCTTGGGCCATATTCAGGTTTGATTTGATGCACGAGATTGAGTTTGTGCTTTTGTTCACAATATACATTTTCGTTGACATTTAACTGACTTAGGATATTTGTCAAAACAAAATTTAAAGATGGGTTTGGATAGATAAAAATTAGTATTGTTTCGATAGGCGATGATTTATTATCGTAGAAACAATATCATAGTTTACGTGGTAATTTGATTTTTCATTTATATCATTTACATGCAGCTTACTGTTTTACATGTACGAACACTTGCTCTCTGCTGAAGCAAGCATATTACATGCATACATATACGAACACTTTCTCCCTATTGAAGCAAGCATCCACGCACTGTCACCAAAAGTGAAAAGCTTTACATTGACTCTATCATCACAAGTTTATTATTTAAATACGAGCGCAGCAAGGCAACTCCATGTGTTGTGCTTGCATATCCCCTTGACTGAAATGAGGCCAATGATATATGGAGAGGAAGTTGGCGGGGGCACTCTTATGGAAAAACAAAGGTAACAAGATGCAACTTCTTGCTTTCAGTTTGTTTATACCATATAGCATATTGTTGAGTACCGTACTACTTATTGTCTGTTTACTTAAGTTACAATTTAAAATGGACATGAGACCAATCATTCTTTTGTATATTATTGAGTATGGAAAGCACTTTGTTGTTAATATACAATTATTGTGGGCTAACTTCACCCACCAAGTTTCAAACCTAATATAGTACAAAAGTATACACTACTCGTAAGTCTAACTAAAAAATTGTTCCTCCTTTCTTGTTGTTTTCATTCAGTTGGACTCCGATTAGAACTGCCAGCGTTGACTACTGAATCAACGGCTACATATGTATCAAATGTACTTAATTACTAAATACTGCTAGCCAAGTACCCATGCATGGATCTAAAGAAACATGCCATAAATTCTTAACATGGAAAACGAACATGTATTATTAACTATCCCTAGATCTATAAATTATAAAATATCTTGCATGTAGTTAAGACAATGAAAATTTTAAGAACCATATGTATGCTAAATCGCTAATGCTCCAGTCCTCCCAAAATTAACACCAACTTTCCGAGGATTGTAAAAAAGCTTTCCACAAAATGTCCTATAAATAGCGCGCGCACACACACAAATATAATATATATATACCCAACATGCGCACACTCACGTATACCTTGGGTATGCACATGTTATGTAGAAATGCTATTTAGCACCCAAGGCGCAGAAAAGTTATTTTGCACCCAACATTTTTTTTTTGAAAACCATCATGGCGTACTTTATTGATTAGAAATAATTGTTACATCGTTTGCAATTACAGCTCTAATACAAATAGGAGGATCACTATGCAATATCTCATGGTCGACCTTAAAAAACTTAGCAAGCTCATGAGCTGCCATATTAGCTTCCCTAGGACAATGAGCAAATGTAACACGTGCAAAATTGCGACAAAGAAAAGCACATTCTTCGAAAATAGCCGCTGCACCCAACATTTTTTACGTCATTACATTTAGAATTTTATGTTTTATATACAAATAATTATGTTCATATTGACGCATAACAAAAAAATGACATAAAAGGCTTTGTATGAGTCATTACAGTGTTAAAAACACAAAAAAAATTATATTTTGCATCGTATTTTGGTACGTCACGTAAACAAAATAAAATTACATCATGTCTATAATTTCTTACATTATTCTCGACTCACCGAGTAACACAAAATTTACGCGACATAAAATCATGTACGGCTGCGAAGAAACAGGGTGGGTGTAGAATAACTATTATACTCACTCGGAGTCATATGCACAAGTAGAAATGCTTCCACTGAAGCTTACACTATTTTTTTAGAGCTCCCAAGGGGATAGATGCACATACTCATCACATCATGCTCACACAATGCCGCACACGCTTTTCCACTTAACGCGGGAAAATATTCAGTGCAAACCCCCTCTTCAGTGGAAACATGAAAAAAACCCAAAAACATGTTTAGATGCAGCGAAAAAATTGGAAACAATATCAATACATGAGGTGGTGATGCACATGCACAAAAAAAAAATTCAAGGCTAAACTCTTTTTAGTTCATGAGATATGAAATTGACAAATCGGGAAGAAAAAGACAAAAACATGATTTTTGTCTTTCTCTTCCCCGTCTCTTCCCGAATTGTCATATTTATATCTCATGAACTAAAAATAGTTTAACCTCGAAGTTTTTTGGTGCATATGCATCACCACGTCATGTACATGTATGATATTCTTACAGAACTGTTTGGTGCATCTAAGCATGTTTAGAGGGTTTTCACGTTTCCATCGAAGAGGGTGTTTCAACTGAATATTTACCCACTTAACGCCGCACCATGTGTGTACTCCTAAAATTGCACCAAGACCAAGTCCAGTACTGGAACAATGGTGTACGAGGCACACACGCCTGCTCGCTTAGCCATCTGGACATAAGTTAGCAGCTAAATTTTGTTACATGGGGAAAAAAAGACAATGATGGCCTGTACTCTTGTATGTCCTCTACTCTTCAAAATTAGGATACTTTACTTTACATTTCTAGATCACACTGATAGAATATTTGAAAACATAATAATAGAAAGCATTGTTTACCCAGTTTCAACACGGGAGATATAGTACTTAGTATTCCCAGAGAGTATACATATATGGAGCTAATAAGACTACAATATGGTTTTGGTATTCTACTTTCATCGGTCATTAGCCTTTGGATATATAGTATTTATATGTTTATATCGTATACCATGGGACCTTGTATATATGCATGTAGAATTATTATAGATTTCTACGATTATAAAAGCATTAGTTCGCATTGAATTGAAACCAATGCAATCAATTAGTGCATATCTAGTTAAGGTAGAATTATCGAAGTGAGATATTAGTGGAATATTACAATGATTACATTCTTGATTCCCTAAATGGTTTATATTGTAAGACTACGCATCATGTGACAATAAGCTTATATAGTATTGCATAATGATGGGAGTAGTATTGAACTTCAAATAAATACAACATTGTACTATGTCCAAAAAAAAATCTTACTGGACAAAATGAAATATTATATAGAAGCTCATTCTAGTATCTAATTTAAAAAATTATCTTGAGATTTTATTTTATTAGTATATATATTTTATTAATTGTAATGAACAAAATATGAAATCAAACATTCAAATTGATTAAAATACAAAAATAAAAATACAATAAATTTTCAAATTATAAGTTGAAAACCGCTTAAATCTCAGTTTTATTGTGTGGCATTAGTCTATCTAAGACCACATAATTATAAAGAACACAATTCATGAGTTTGAAAATTCACACCCCACCTTTTTTATAAGAACCATTATCTTCTAGCTTTCGAACAGCTACAGAAAAAAATAAAATTATAGACTATATCCATAGAAGAAAATTTTGATGGAAAAGATGTAGAGACCTTCAATTAACGAGCTAACAAAACCAACACGCACTGCCACACTTCGTGACAGGTGCATTCCCCCAATTTCTCCTTTCTGAACTCCCGGCCGCATCAGAAAATCCAACTTTCCATCACTCCCAAATTTCACCTGGAATGCTCGAGTCAGCTATAGATCACGATCCCTGAACAAATTAATCACAACTTCGTATGCTTTGGCCTTTGGATCGCATGCTTGGAGCGCTTACGAACTTACGTGGTGAACTCCTCAGGTTGGTGCCTGCTGTCCAAGAGTTCTGGAATGCGCTGGAGATCCACTCCCTGATTCTCGTAAGCCTTTTCCTGCAAGTCTTCCTCTTCCTCACGGCGGACATGCGGAGGCGCAGCTCGTCGTGGATGTCGTATGTCCTGTGGCTGGCCTACCTGTTGGCCGACACCGTGGCCATCTTCGTGCTTGGCCACCTCGCGATCCACGCCAGCGAACCGCGCCACCAGCTCATGTCCTTCTGGGCGCCGTTCGTGCTCGTCCACCTGGGTGGGCAGGACACCATCACCGCCTTGTCGAAGCAGGACAACGAGCTGTGGAGGCGCCACCTGCTGAGCCTGGTCTCCCAGGTGGCCGCCGCCTTGTACGTGGTGGTCAAGGCGTCTTGGCCCGACCGCCGGCTCCGGGCCGCCATGGTGATCATGTTCCTCTCTGGGTGCTGCAAGTACGCTGAACGTACCTTTTGCCTTTTCATTGCGAGCCCAGCGAACCGCAGGCTTTTCGCCCTGAGTAGATTGTCATCATTCACTCGAGCGATCAAGCAAAAACCAGAGTCGGCGAGGGAGTTCATGACGAGAACACTTGATCGGATGTCGAAAGGTAGCTCAATTGGACTGGGCAACGACCGTCTTGAGCTTGACATTCTTGACATCGTGACACTGGATGCTCCCCTCAACGGGGTGCAGACCATTTTAGATGAGCCAGATCTACCAGACATGCTCGCAAAGTTTAAGTCTAGTGAAAACCACTGCAGAGCCTATGAGTACGTGGAAGCATGGCTGGCAAACTGCTACCGACGCCTCTACACCAAATTCCCACTTCGAGCAGCTCCGTGGCGTGCTTATTTATCCAGAGATTTTCGGATTGTATCGCTGCTATACATGGTCCTCCAGTGTATTTCAGCCTTGATAGCCCTGGTGCTCTTCACAGTCGCTGAAAAGAGGGGCCAGCTCCATACTACTAGCAGAGCTGATATCACCGTGTCCTACATATTGCTTGTAGGAGCAACGGTCCTAGATGTGTTTTCTGGCATAATGTTCTTTTTTCCCCGCATTCAGTATGCATGCGGTAGAAAGCAGTGGTCCGAAGAGCTAGCACAGTACAACATGGTCAGGAGGCACACCGTGCGAAATACTTCAGGTATGCTGGGGCTGCTCATCCATACGGCTATACCCATCACAAAAGATCTCAAGAAGTTCATCCTTGACAGTTTGTTATCCTCCGGAACAAGGAAAGAATGGAACATTGGCAGCACCCGTGGCCAGCTAGCTCTTCGAAAGTGGATGCACAGACATCAAGAAGGTACAGATTCTGCCAGAAGGCCAAGAAATGCACTAGAAGAGAGCATCAGCAGCGATGTTGATTTCCCGACAAGCGTGCTCATCTGGCACATTGCGACAGACATATGTTACTACCACGGAGACAAGGCCAACACTAATTCTGATCAAATGAGTAAGCATAAGCAGATGAGCAGAGAACTATCAAATTATATCATGCACCTTGTCTTCGAGTGCGGTGTGATGCTTACTAACAACTCCCAGTTTGTACATGGCAACACTCATCATGAAATTAGAGATGTATTAATGTCAGATCAAAAGCATCGATATGTTGTCAGGAAGATTTTCGAAGCCACGAAGGTCGAAGATCTGGCCAACGAACAACAAGACTCTGCGGTGACTGAAGAACTGGCCAACGAACAACAAGACTCGGCGGTGATTGAAATCCAGATACATGAAGAACCAGCGGACAACTATAATGCTGCTGACAGTCATGTGCAGAAACTCCTGCAGAGCGCTCAAGCTCTTGATTCTCCAATGCTGCCCCGTGCATGTAAGGTGGCTCGTGAGCTCATTAGCATCAACGATGAATCCGAGCGTTGGGAACTCATCGCCGCGGTGTGGTCGGAGATGCTTTACTACACTGCGCCTCGTTGCGGGGGTGCTTTCCACTATGAGCATCTAAGCACCGGTGGGGAGTTGATCACGCATGTTCTCCTTCTAATGTATTTTCTAGGCCCTTTCATGCCAATCGTCCGTGCGTGAGCAGCCATGCCATTGTCTAGCCTTAGCAGGCAAGGCCATCCTATGCATGTATATCTTTCATCAGCACTAAGAACTACTGTGTTCAAACATGTAATAAGTTCTGAAAGTCCATCTACAATAGTAGAATGGAATAGACACGTCTGGAACAACTGTCTGTTTTTTAGACCTACAATTATCTGTTGCGATTCAACTTACTGTAACGTAAAAGTTACTATTATGAGTGTACTATGATTTTATTTTTAATTGCAAAATGGAACTTTTGGAAAAAATTAAATCCATCGGTACCTATATGTTCTACTCTCTATTCACGCTAGTAATTATGCGTGCGCATGTAACACACGACCCATAAAATGCAACATGTATATCCATCTACATGTTTAAATTCTGGAAGAAGCGAGCTATGAAAGGTGGCAGGGGCAAAGCAGCTCGCTGTGGTGTTGTCGTAGACTGTTGTAGGTAGTAACATTTCCACGGGCCCAAATGTATAAGCCAAATGAGAGACTACTATCTATAACCTCATCTTCTTTAATGTATGATATGCTTCTCTCCATGTTGTTCGAGAAACGAAATATGTACTCCCTCCATCCAAGTTCCCAGGGCATAATCCAAAAAACCATTTGCCCCATAACTACTCACCTCCTAGGCACAATTGTATTTAATTCCATCTCAACTAGTGACTAGTTGTCTCCCATCAATGCATGCAAGAGTTTAGCCCCAATCAATTACTTACTCCGTCCTGGTGTATAGGGCATAATCCCAAAACTAGGTTGTCCCAGTTCTCTTTAGGCGCAAATCGCATTAAATCATGTTAATTAGGCTGCAGTTTTCTCTCCCACGCATGCATGGGTGTGAACAAGATTCAATTTTTCACACTTTATTGGCCGCATGGCTGCTGTTTTCTCATGCATGGCAGTTATTAGGCAGATAATTAGGGCAATTCCTCACCTTCCCTCATTAATTGTCTCTATTCTGCCGTCATGGAGGGCCAAATCAGTGCCAATAAGCAACAACCTTGGTCCTAGAGTTTTTGGAATTGTGCCTAAGACTACCCACAGTGGGAGTAACTTCACTAGTAACATAGATGCCACCTAAGTAAAAAATCCTATGTGGCATGTAATTAATGAGGAGAGATGCAAATAGAGTAACTTAGCTAGTTACTTGTAACACTAGTAACATCACACTTTTCAACAAAAAATGAGTCTATAGAGTAATAAATGAGACCATATATGACACCACCTCTTTGTTACTTTGCACTATGAGGGTAGTAACATAGTTTAGTAATATGTGTATGTTACTAGTTGAAGTTACTCCCCACTATGGCTAGTCTAATACAATTGGACGGAGGGAGTATCACTTTGGACCAATATATTCAAAAATTATGTCTTGCGTACTAGGACGGAGGGAGTATATTTCATTCGAAATAGCATTTAAGCTAGATATATTCAAGAGGTGACGCATTGAACTCTCACACAAGCAACATTAATTAACCAGCTCAAATAAGCAATATTAATTAACTAAGGCTGGATGTGAATGTCACCATTGCCAAGCATCACCCCGAAAACTTCCTCATCGCGTTCAAGCACCGCCATCACCGTGATACTATTGTGGATTCCAGAGGGTTCCATGGTTTCCACCACGAGAGCCATGACATCCGCATCCGGCCACTGGTAGGTCAACTGGTCTTGGAGACTTGGACGGCGGATGGTTTCTCCGTCGGCACCTCCAGGCTCCAGCCGTCTCGCCTTTGTGCTTTCGCGATCCTGCGCAGCCTCATCGACAGAGTAAGTTCGCTCTTGGCCGATCTGTCTCTTCTTCTGCTCTTGTTTTCTGTTCGTAGTTTCGTACGCCCAGTCAGATCATACAACCGACACCCTTTTGTTTCGATCAGTGCCGCGATAAGCGGATCGAATCACCTACCATATTCTTCTCCGTTTTGACTTATTTATACAGCTAAGAAATCAAACAATAGAAAGGAATATCTCTTGTAAGTCGTTTCAGTAAAAAAAAAAACTCTTATAAGGTTAGCACAGCATGCTTTTACATGCACTTCAGGATCATTATAAGACTGAAACGTTGAACCGAATTGAATATATATTGTACAATTCGTTATTGCGATTTTCAGCTGCTTTCCCTACGGATTAAAATTGGACATTTGACGAATATTACAGGGCACTACAATGGAAGGCTATGTTCCAAGCAATCGCATCGACCATGGAATACTCTTTACCGCAACCAATGGAAGGCTATTCATCTATCTATGTAGTCCCACACACTGCTCTGGTTTTCTGTATTCATCTATCTAACACAGTGGAGCAACAACAAGGAAGTATCCAACCATGGACTACTCTGGTTTTCTATGATCATACATGTAGTAATGATCTAATGCTACGTCCATGTAACTTGTGTTGCCTGCTACCGAATTACATTTGCTGTCGCTCATAATAGTTGAGTTCCTCTTACTCCTTCATTCATTTGTTTATGGTGTGCACACCTAGGCTAAGATACATTGTGTGGAGCCATTCCACAATATGGCCCCCTTGCATGGGTGATTTTTGTGTGGATAGAACTTAAGAGGATTTTTACTCCCTGCAAAATACCTTAAGGGCACCACTAGGAATCGGAAGCTGAGGCGAGTGAGCATCGAGCAGGATCGCAGGGGCGACGAGGAGCGGAGGGGCGTGGCCTTACGGGAGGTGAGGATCAATCTTGGGGAGGCTTTTTCAGAGGCGAGACAAAATATCAATAACCGGCCATAAATATTGGATTACAGGTCAGCAAATGGCATGGTTAACGGGAAAAAAAGAGATACGAAGAGGTCGCTCAATGAAGACCCGATGGATGGCGCCGGATGGGTCTGATAACTAGCTTCCCATCGGACTCCTAGATATAGTATTTACCTAACATATATACTACATATAAAGCATTCTATTTTATGGAAACCAAACCGCACCTGCCCTGTGGGTGGTTTCATAAATATTTCATTGAGGGTTCACACATATTTCAATTAAATTTTCACAAACAATTTACAAAGATTCACACTTCACCGATACATATACGAATATACGCAAACATCTATTTTCCTTCGTCAAAACATGTATAACACGTATATGAAATTATATTGAATCTTCATGCATCTATAAAGCATTGAAGTTTCATACACATTTAAAAAAATCACAAATGTTCCACACTTAGTGAAACATAATCAAAACCACACATGTGTTTTGTGTTCGTTCTGAGAACTTGTGCAGAACATATAAGAAACTATGTTGAACTTCATCCATTCACAAGACAATTTGTGTTCCTTCACCAAAAAAGAATCTGTTCGAACCTTAAATAGCGATCAAGCGAATTTAGGTGCAACGGCCCATGTGAGCCAAGCCCAGCCACGTATGGCCCTCCAAACATGGGATTTTTGCATCGCACAAAACTACTCCTGCCGATGCAAAATAAGTTTCGCGGTTTTAAATTGGGGTTAGTTTAAGGGCGCTCCTTTACGTCGCCTTCAGGCGACGCGGAACGGTAGTGTCGCGTCGCCTGAAGGGTGCTCCTTCTTGGGCCGCATTTGGAGCGGCCCAATACAGAAGGTACTGTTTTTTGTTTTTTCTTCTTTTTCTTCTGTTTTCAAATGTGAATCAATTATAAATTTGTACAAATTTCAAATCGGACAAATTTTGAATTTTAACAAAATTTCAAATTCGAACAAATTTTGAATCGGAACGAATTTTGAGTCAGAACAAATTTTGAATTTGAAAAAAAATTAAATCGGAACAATTTCGAATTTGAACAAATATAAATCGAAACAAAATTTTGAATTTGAAACAAATTTCAAATCGGAACAATTTCGAATTTGAACAAATTTCAAATCTAAATAAATTTCGAATTTGAAACAAATTTCAAATCGGAACAATTTTTTAATTTGAACAAATTTCGAATCGGAACAATATTCAAATTTGAACAAATTTCGAATCGGAACGAATTTCGAATCGGAACCAATTTTCGAATTTGAACAAATTTAAGATCGGAACAATTTTCGAATTTGAACGAATTTCGAATCGGAACAATTCTTGAATTTCAACAAATTTGAAATCAGAAAACTTTCGAATTTGAACAAATTTGAATTCAGAACAAATTTGAATTCGGAACAAATTTCGAATTCGAACAAATTTCAAAATCGATTTTTTTTTAATCTGCATAATTTTCAAATCTGAACAAATTTTAAAACCGAATAAAATTCAAATTTGAACAAAAATCAAATCCGAACAAAATTTAAAAACTGAACAATTTTCAAATTTGAACAAAAATCAAATCGAACAGAAATTAAATCCGAACAAATTTCAAAACCGAACAATTTTTAAGCTGAACAAATTTCAAATTTGAACAAAATATAAAATCCGAACAAATTTCGAATTTGAACAATTTTTTAGTCTGAACGAAATTTCGAATCTGAACGAAATTTCAAATCTGAACAAAATTTCGAATCCGAACAAATTTCGAGTCTGAACAAAATTTTGAATCTGAAGGAAATTTCGAATCTGAAATGAATTTCGAATCTGAACGAAATTTCAAATCTGAACAAAAATTTGAATCTGAACAAATTTCGAGTCTGAACGAAATTTCGAATCTGAACGAAATTCGAATCTGAACAAAAAATTGAATCTGAACAAATTTCTATTTTGAACAATTTCCGAAAAATATGAAAAAATCAAAAATAAAGAAAGAACAAACGAAACAAAAACAGAAAAGAAAAAATACAATAGAAAAAAGAAAAAGAAACTAAGAAAAAAGAAAACGAAAAAAAAAACGCTGAACTGGGCCGGCCCACTAAGCGACGGCACCGCATCCCTTACGGCGATGGGCGACGTATAGGAATTGCCTTAGTTTAAAACTACGACACTGATTATCGGAGGTAGTAGTTTGGTGGATGCTGGCAACCAGCCACGTCATTGTAGATCCATGCCGATCGATAGTCAATACCTCAGGACCAGATCGACTAGCACATCTACATATTGTTTGCTCTCTTTTTTTGTGAATCAGGAGCATTTTATATAATAGGAATTGTAGGGTTACAATCATGCTGTAAGCAATCAGAAAGGAAGCTTGGGGTCATGTTCACCCAAATACTCCTTTGCCTAGCAGCGGAGGTACTTTTTGCACACAGGTGAGCAGCAACATTAACTGTTCTGTGAACAAAACGTAAATGAAAGCTAGCGAAACCTCTACTCATCTCCTTGACCTCCCTCGGAATGGTGGCCATTTCCGAACGATCTTCATCAGCCTTGTCCCAGATGTTAACAAGAAACTGGGCATCGCTTTCCATCAGGACCTTCGTCTTCCTCAAATCAACAGCCATCTTGAACCCATCTCTAAGAGCCATCGCCTCCATAACAAGCGCACTAGGGGCATTTTCAAAGAATCTTGGTCTTGCCATTATAAGGGACCCAGAGCTGTCCCTCATGATGCAGCCAGAAGTTCCCTGCAGCTCGCTTTGTTGAAATCCAGCATCAACATTGATCTTCAACACATCTCCATCAGGCGGCTTCCACAGCATCAACATATTGTTTGCTCTCTATACCGACTATATATATCATATATGCCTACAAACTAAAAAAACCAAACATGAGAAGCTCGATCGTGAACATGTGACCTTTCAAATCGTAGCAGTACAAACTACTCCCTCCGACCCGTTTTAATGGTCGCAGGCGTGTACAAGCTTTGTACTAGTGTAGTTCATTCTTCACGCCCATTAAATCGGATCGGAGGTAGTACCAATATTGTGTGCATCACAAAAATTAACACCAACTTGTGTGTATTAATCCGGAGATAGATCGAAGGCGCTCTGTACGCAGCGGCGGCATCTTGATGTATCAGGAGGACGCCCTGCCGACGTACTCGACGTCGAAGAGGAGGGTGGAGTTGGGCGGGATGACGCAGGAGGTGGGCTCCCACCCCCTGCACCCGGCCCCCTTCTCCCCGTACGCCAGCTCCGGCGGCAGCTTCAGGCTCCGCTTCCCACCTGAAACCAGACCATATCCCCGTACGTACGTGCGTAACTCGAGGAACTCAAGACTTCAGAGCAGAACGTGAGTATGGTTGAGGAGTCGCGTACCGATTCTCATCGGCGGGATCCCTTCGCCGCCGGCGATGCACATGTCCCACCCCTTGATCACCTCCCCCACGCCCACCATGATCGTCAGCGGCCTCCCGCGGCCGTAGCTGCTGTCGAACACCGTGCCGTCCTCCAGCATCCCCCGGTAGTGCGCCTGCACGCGCCATGGCCAAACCGTAAAGGTCACCGGCAGGCCAACTACCGATGCATCAACTAATTGGCTTCTGTAATGGAGCCATCATGTAGGATAATTTGACTGACCTTGATGAGCTGGCCTTTGACGGCCTCGGCGCCGGTGCCGACGACGCGGTCGCAGAAGGCGAGGCCGGAGGGAGTCGTCTCGAGCGCGCACTCGCCTGTTGCGGCGACGTTGGTCTCGGCAGCCACGGCGGGGAGGACGAGGGAGAGGGCGGTGGAGAGCACGGCCGCAGCGGCCTCTCGCCGTCGTAGGACGAGGTTCTTCTTGTTGCCGGCGCCGGCGCCGGAGTCCGTGCTCGGTGCGTGAACGCAGCGGGGTGGCTTGGCGTTGCTGGGCTTCGGGAGGCTGAGCAGGAGGCGGGAGAGCGGCGACGCCGTGGAGGTGGAGGGAGCCATGGCTGCTGGCTCCTTCCTCTCGGTCTCGGGCTCTCGGCTCGCTTGAAGCAGAGCGCGCCGCGTCAGTAATGGATAAGAAGTGGTTACGTACGTGTTTCTGAATTCTGAACAGCGGTGTGTGATTTTCCAGCTGACGCGCATCTGGGCCGTTGGTTTCGAATCCGATGCTCTGGAGTAGCTCGGCAGGGACCAGATGTGTGCCTGGGAGCTACATTTCGACCATCCCTGTGATGTTCAGAACACCACTACACCAGTGGGCGAAAATCTAAAAAAAAAAACTGTGTTGTGTGCTGTGAAAAAACAGATGCTGCTGAACAATAATTCGAGAGAAAAATTCTACTAGTAGGAACATTCAAATAGAGAACTATATAGTAGCATAGTGGCAACGGTCGCAATCACTACTAGATGGTAAGGATTTGGGGGCATTTTGATAGAGGCATTTGTTAAAAGTGCCCCAAAAGATTACAATTAAGGGCATTTTGATTAAGTGCCCTAATAGATATGATATTTTAGGGAAATTTAAGCAAAGTGCCCCAAAAGTCATACCTATTGGTGCACTTTGTCAAAATGCCCCAAATATCATAGCTATTGGGGCATAAAATTAAACTGCCCCCAAAGATTTCAGAAAAGACCCGGATATAATTCTTTTGCTTCACTCTTAATTTGGTTTAGATAAAAATCATTCATATATAAAGCAACCAAATTTTTTAAAAAAAGAAGAAGAAAAGACGCACGCGAACATGCGCTGGGAGCTACTGGCTCATCGCTAGTACTCCCCAGCCGCCTCTCTCCCTTGGCCCCTTTCTGTCGCGCTCGCGATGCGTCGCCGCCGCTTCCTCCGGCCATCACCGGCGCCGCGGATTGGCGGAAGTGCTCCGCCGCCCCACCACCTTCGACCCCCCAAGGCTCCCCACCGCTAGGTCGCCCCTGGAATCCCCAATCGGACCCCACCGGGAACCCTAGCCCTAGCTCGCTATGGCTCAGGTCCGCCGCCACCGCGGCATGAGGCCGTATCGCGAAGCCGCACTGTGGGAGGCGCTCTCGCGGGGGCTACCGCACCGCGGGATGGGAGCCGAGCGCCACATCCACCACCGCCGCTGGTCGGCGCTTCACCTCTCCGGGAGGAGCCCTCATCCCTCCATCTCCGCGACAACAACGCAGCAGACCACGAGCGGCGCAGCTAAGGGAATCAATCCACGCCAGCCACAACTGCTCGTGGTCGAGGTCCGGTTCGGCCTCTACTATTTGTTTTGCGTTTCATGTTCTGCTTGAACTGAATGCACATCAAGTTTTTGATGAAATGATTAGCTGGACGAGTAGAAGTTTGGTAACCATGTCACTTGGGGCTTGACTCTAGATACTTTGTGATCCATGTTTTGAATCATAGCATGTGCAGTCCAGCAACGTTACATTTGTTGACCTTTTGGTCTATGAGAAACAGAATATGGATGTCAAACAATTTACTGGTATTGATGTTATATTTGATTGACACACATTCAATTCATTGAGGTTAGCTTTCTATTGCCTCTGTTGTAGATTATGCAGCAATGTTGCACCGCTACTTGAAATTGTCGTAATGCATTTTGTTGTGACCTGTTGTGCTGTATGCTCTTGTTTTAATATTGGTGAGGAACTCGTGATGATAATAATTTACTTCCCCTTGTAGGTAGTTCGCCTGTGATATTGTGGATACAAAGGAATATCAGAGCTTGGTGAGTTTTATTCCCACACTTGAGAGCCCATCATGGCCTAACTTACTGGGTTTCCATATATTATATTCGTTTTGTCCTAATTAAGAAGATTTAAATTCTTTGTGACCTTGCGTTCAGCTATGTGCAATTCACATCTCATCATCAAGCATGCTATTCATTTTAAAGTTGAGCTTGGTCAGTGTGTATTGCAAATAGTACCATGATTGCTTAGGAAAGTAGCTCAAGTAGACATGAGGAGAGACACTATCCTATTACTTTCCAACATTGTTTTACTGCAGGAAGCATAATAGTCTGCCCCTTCTTATCTTGTGGCTAACGCATGGAAGTGTTTTTTTAATAGTATGCAGTCATTAATTACAAGTTATTTCAACCTGTATAACCTTATAGATATGTTTTGGATTGGATCTATATCAACTATTTGACTGGAAATTGGATTGGATCATGTTTCTGTCATGTCCATGTTCACTTGGCAATTTTAGAGCACTAATGTAGGGATTTTGCTTAATTCACCCATTCTGGCTGATAGAGCTTGTTAGCGGTTAAGACAGCCGTTGTTCTCTCTGCTGTAATGTTTCCTTTTGAGGAGTTACATTACAGTAATGCTACTGGTATATGTCACGGAGACGCGTGATAAAGATAGCATAAACATCTGAACATCTCGTTTCTACCTGAGCAGTTGTTTTTATCTCCAATCTAAAAAATGTTCTGACTGATGGCATTATGTATTGCCAGGTTCTGGAGGCTCCCAGCTGCGTTGCCATCATCTATGCTAGAATTTAAGGCACTGCTTCTTGAATTATTTTGAATTTGAAGATTATCTTGACCTGATTGCTGTTTAACAATTCCATGCAAGCATTTGTGCAATAATTTGCTAACATAAGTACTGCTTGATATCTCTAAAGTCTATTCAGCTTTATATCAGCGGTTAGTTCTGATTTGGGAGAAATAGGTCCCTGATGTGTTTTTGTTTTAAGCATGATCGCAGATTTCTATCTGGCTGTTATTTGGTGGTATATTGAGTAGTTAATCTATAGTAATGATGGGTTAATGATAGCCAGTTTAATCAAGTGTTGAACTTGAACATATCAAATAATTGAGGTACTGTTTGGAAATGAACAGCTATGCATGATCTTGCAAAGATTAAGTTCGCACTCGTATAGTCGTATGCAGTAAACCAGCAGAATAGTTGTCTGCCGATGAGTGTGATCTCAGGTCGAGGATAAGCAGGCCAGAGTACAGAGGTCGAGACCTCAAGTTGGTTCCTATGATTGGAAGGCATCTACTCCTATCACTCAACGGCCTTTGCAGCAACAGTCTACATAGCTGGATAGCAAGCGTGTAGCAGGAAGAAAATTGGATGTGTACACAAGATGTGTCTACATATTTTTTGTTCTGTGGCAAATATTCACCTTTTTCTGTTCTTTATATGCAAGTTGGTATCTTCGTGCTCTACGTTGTGTTTTCCAGTTAGCTGTTGTCAACTTAAGCTAGCTCCTAGTTATGGGCGCCATTGCCTTTCTATAGCTAACATATATTTTTTCTGCTACAGCCATGGCAGGAATGGCACCGGAAGGTTCCCAGTTTGACGCTAAAAACTATGATTCTAAAATGCAGGAGCTGTTGTAAGTAATCTTAACTTCTCACTATTATCAGTGGCGTGCACTTCACCATTGGTCCAGTCTGTTTTTGTTGGTGCTTAATCTTGTGCTTAATTCTCTCTCCTCTGCTGTAAAGTGGTTGCTATTATCGTAACAGCTTCTTATGATTTAAATTGTATGTTGCAGTTACGTAAACATGACCAACTACTGCAGCATCATCTGAAACATGGCCAAACATAAACCTAGAACATCAACTTTAAATCAAATTAACTTTAAATTAAGGCTAAACCATGGAAGAATTTTTAGTTTATGCCACTTTCCAGCAACAGGTATATTAAGTTCAGTACATGCCTTCTGTATGTTACTCATGTATGATCTGTGCTTCTATTCAACTCTTTCTGATGTTGTATTTCAGGGTTCAGTTGTTCACACTGGAATATTAGCATTCTCCTTATTTGAATTTCTTTTTTGAATGTTGTCATACAATTCAACGAGTCCAGCTAGAACCATTTCAGTTAAGAGACCATAGTAGAGAGCAAGAAGTTGGTTCAGAAGCTTCTCAGGAGGGTTCAGCTCAGTTAAGACAACTTTGCTTCCTTGTCTTGCACAAGGAAAGCATTAAAATGATCTGGTTGTCATTTTATGGCTGGAGTTCCTGAATTGTGGTTGCCGAATAGTCAATGTAGCCATGAACTAGTGTCTCATGTTCAGCTCCAAATGATAGAGTACCAGGCTACCAGTCATAGTATACATGTTTATTGCTTATGTTTACAAGTGTATATGATTGTAATATATGATTGCTGATGTGGTTTTGTGCCTATTTGGATGATTTGTCTATTATTTATTGAACCATATTATGAATTGTGAACCGTGTGTACTATTAAATTGTATATTTGAAGAAATTTTCAAAAACAAATCCTCAAAAATATTAGGGCACTTGTACCAAGTGCTCTAAAAGGTTATTGGGGGCACTTTGGCAAAATGCCCTAAAAACCTTTTAGGGCACTTTGCAAAATGCCCCGAATGTTTTTAGGGGTATTTTCTGGAACGCCTCTAAATGATACGTTTTAGGGGCATTTAAAACAACTGGCCTAAAAACCTTTCCAGTCACCGGTATATTGGGCATTTGAAAAAATGCCCTAATAACTTTTTGGGGCGTTTCCTTGACTTTTTGGGGCACTTTTTAGTGCCCCAAAAGCTTCACCGTGACGTAGTGAATGACGCATCCCTACATCCAAGCTCCACATAACTAATTTTATTTTGAACATTCGAATTAATCTCGGCAAAATTACATATGAGAGAGGAGGATCATGCAACTAATTGCACATGCGTACAACTGTGAGATTGTTTGGAAGGTCAACTTTCTACATCCGAGTACATTGTGAAATCTCGTAGATTGGTTTGGTTGAAGCGTTACCTTGATCTCAGCACGCTCTGTGCGCTTAGTCCTCACATGAAAGACTGAATTTGCTGAGAGGAACATAGTACTAAGATTGTCACACCACAAACATACTTCCTGGGGGTGATCAATACCAAGTTCATTGAGCAATGCGTTAATCTACATTTCCTCCATTGAGGCATTTGCCAACGACTTATATTCTGCTTTTGTGCTGGAACAAGACGCCGTGGGTTTACTTCCTTGCACTCCATAACACAATGTTAGATCTAAAGAATAGAAAAGTCTCTAGTTGATTTCCTATCATGTGGACATCCTGCGCAATAGACATCAGAAAAAGCACTAACAACACATGAAGATGAGTTGCAAATTATCAACCCTATGCCCACACTTGCTTTAAGGTACCTTAGTATCTGTTTGACCGTTGTCTAGTGTACACTGGTAAACTGGGACCCACTCTCAGGCTAACGTGCCGACAACGAAATGGTCAAAGGAGACATATGTTGACAAGTTTTAGATTGTGGATTTTTTCATAAATTTCCAGGACATGTCCGCTATCATGTCTCTAGAAAAGAAAAATCACCCACATCTCCATTCACCGCCCCGACGGCCGTCTCCGCGTTGGCCATGTCACCCGACTCCCTCTGCCAGAAAACTCTTTACAATGGCTAAAAGCGAGTATCGGTGCCATTTGAATGCAAGCAGCTCAACCCAGTGAAGTTTTGAAAAAATTATGAACCTCGGTGGATTTACGGAATTCTTGTGCAATTGTTGTAATTTTTTAGAATTTTCGCGATTGTAGAAGACCACATCCGGAGTTCCGGACACGGTACGTCTCGGTTTGAATTAGTTCCGGATCATCTAAGTTGATCCCTCGTACGTCCAGATTTGATTCCATATATCCTGGATGTTCGCCTTGTACGTAACCTACCAGGTACAAACAGCACAGCAATACGGAGGTGCGCTCCTTTCGCTTAAGTTGATCCATCGGACTATCAATCCATCCATGGCTTCGCCGCCGTGCCAAACGAAACGTCTTGCCGGAGCTCCGGCCCCAGCGGCGGAGTGCGACGACATCTTGTGGCAGATCTTCATCCGCCTCGACTCCCATGCCGACCTTGCACGCGCATGCGCGGCCAGCCCCGCCTTTCGCCGCCTCATCACCGACCCACACTTCCTCCGCCGCTTCCGTGACCTTCACCCGCCGCCCCTCCTCGGCATCCTAAACCGTGTTTTCCTTCCCGCCGAGCCACCACACCGCTCCGCTTCTGCAGCCCACAAGCTCGCCAATGACAACGCCATCGATTTCTCATGCCAGTCCTTCCTCCCATCCCTGGGCCCATGGTTTCTCCGTGATTCCCGCGATGGCCGTGTCCCCCACTGGAGAAAAATCTTATGAGACCGGGTCTTTCCTCCCGTGAAGATAGACCCACTCCGAAAGCTGCCACCTGGCGACACGGATCGCAAAGCATCGTATCCTCTTCTTCCCCGAGCAGTTTCAATCCCCATCAGCGAAAATCATCTCATAACGTAAACACAGCCTGGAATCGGAGTAGCCTCGTTGGAATTGAAACGAAGGGCCCTTCGTTATGCTAATTAGATATCTGATGGTTCCCTAAACAATTAGATATCTGATGAATCGGTTGATCAATATCCGGCATACCGCAATACCGCATAACTAGTTAGTGCTTCTCTAGCTGCTCTGGTTCATGGCGGCCGCGCGGCCAGACGTCGTCGGCAGCGGCAACGCGCCAAGACATTATAAGACATTCTCATCGACGGCGATGACACGAGAAGACACATCGAGCTGCTCCTTCAGGCCGCTGCAGGCCATGGCTGCAAACTCCACGCCATACCAGCCGATCTTGGGGCCATGTCCGTCTACTTCGCTGTGCCTTCCCGTGGCTTGACGGAAGGAAAATGGCTGCGCGTGGCTGCAGCCGTGGATGCTCTGACAACAGCAGGTAGCAGCTCGATGTGTCTTCCGGCGGGACAGCCTTATACTGTCTTGAAGCGTCGCCGCTGCTCGCCGCGCGGCCGCCATGGACGAGACCTTCCTTGAATGTGACGAACTAGTGCAGTTGCGAGGAAGAGGGAACTGCCACGACGGCGAGTATGATGTCGTATCTCTCCTGGCAGAACTCGTGTGGTCAATGTCGCCCATGTGGTTGACCTGGAGCTGCTCTTGAACGAGCGCACATGGAACAATTCAAGAGCGCACATGGAACGATATGGCTTGACGGAAGGAATCTAGAACCACAGCGACCAACAATCGTTTTGGATTTGTGTTCTCATTGACCATGAAGAGAAGTAGACGAACATGGGATGATTTTTGCGGATGGGGACTGAAACTGCTCGGGGAAGAAGGGGATCTGATGCTTTGCGATCCGTGTCACCAGGTGGCAGCTGTTGGAGTGGATCTATCTTCACGGGAGGGAAGACCCGGTCTCATAGGATTTTTCTCCTCCTCCACTCCGGCCATTCCCGTGTCGCCCAACAGCAGGAAATTTGTTGTGGAATCCACTTTGACTTGGGCAGGCCCTTTGCCGTCTGTGACCCTTTGCACCGGCGGTACTTCCTGTTGCCTGCCATCCCAGAGGAACTAGCCATGTTAATCGACCATGGAGATTGCCTCAAGGGATTCACGACCTTCCTCGCTCCCCCTGCCGAGGAGAAGGATGGGTCAACGACGCTTTCCTTTAGAGTGATGTGTGTGGCGCATTCCAAAACCAAGCTGGCCCTCTTCGAGTTCTCCTCTTCCGGGGTCGGAGGAAGGCCATGGCGGTGCATCAATTTCGATAACTGGAGCGGTTTTACCAAGGACAAGCATCATCAACACCCGGCATTCCTACAGCGTAGCTATGCGCATGGGCGCTTCTATTGGCCGATCTACCCTGGAAAGAAAAGATGCTCGTGCTCGACGTGCGGGGGATCATACCGGTGTTCTCCACCATGGATTTCCCGTCTCACACCCGCAAGTCTTCAGTGGCCTTTGTGGAGGCGGCAGGCGAAAAAGACAGGCTCGCAGCAGTCAAGGTCTGCAAGCACAAAGACGAGCATGTGTACCATCTCCAGTATGCCGTCCAACGGGGCGATAGTGGGGATCGGTGGGAGCCAAGGGCTACAATCTACCTCCCCTTGGGATACAGCTTCTCTTATTTCATCGGTGTGACTGGGGGTTACCTGCTCCTCGAGGGGTCGCCGGAAGGGAGGACGGTTTCTGGGCCGAAAATAGTGTGTTTCTCGCTGGATCTCCAGACGTTGCCGCTTGAGCAGTTTTGTGGCAGTAAATACTCTTTCAGTATATGTACATCTTTCTATGCTGGCGGTCCATCCTACTTGTCAGCGCCAACTGTTTGAAGTGTTTTTAGAGAGAATTTCTCAGAGTCTTGGTCTGTAGTAGTAATAGCTTTACTTAGTATGTTACGCTTTATGTATTCTAACTGAAGAAACTGTTGTCGATGACTTGGTGAGGTTTTGAGTTTTCACCAAAATTTGACAAGTTTATAGCAGTTTTCACAACTCTCTAGTCTATTGCATACGACTTCGAAAAGGTTTGGAAGGCCCCATCCGGATACGTGTTGAGTTTGAATTTAGTTCCTTCCGAGACGGTCATGTTTGATCTCTCGTACATATGATAGAAACTAGTCTCCTTTACACATATCGGTACGTACGTACTACGTTTTCGGTTTGCACCAATCAAACAACTCGGATCTCTATGTCCTTCTCACTTGATCTCTAATTTCTGAAGTACCATATTCATCAATTGGTCTCTTAATTCTGGCAACAACATTTGCTAGATCAAAAACTCATGAACATTTGCTTCTGTAGTGTCCTACAACATTAAAAGTTAAATGGAAATCCAGTGTTCTGTTAACAATCCAATCAGGCTCTTCTTCTTAGTCCATTGCCCGCGGAGAATTAACATGCTGCTTGTCGCCCGTGTAGTCGCGCCCTCTACTGCTATGGCAATCCAATCAGGCTCCTCTTCTTCGTCCATTGTCGGCGGCAGCACAACGCAAACGCAAGGGTCGAGAGCAGCCAGCTGAGGCAGACGCTGAGTCGAGCAAGCAGGTGACGGGCATGCAATCGGACCCTTCGGAGCAGGAGCAGCTCAAGGAGACGGAGACCAGGCAGAAGAGGAACGGAGCTGGGAGACAGCCAGAGGCAGAGTTTGGAGATGGGCAGCAGAGCGCCCTGGGGACTAGGACCTAGGAGCCAGGAGGGTATCGAGATCGAACGAGCTGGCTAGGTCCGACTGTGGCCCGCAGCCACGTAGGAAACTGGGGGTAAACGCTTGAATGGGCTTTCCCGGTTTCACCTAAAGTTGGCCCAAAACACCCAATTGACATGCATCTTCGTCTGTTCGACTGTTTCCGATGAACTCTCCAGATCGACCATGGCGCCGCCGCTGGCAGAAAGAGGGGTACCTGCACAGAAGCAGGGGATGTGGTAATAAAGAAAGAAAAACAAATTTGGGGCTATATAAAGGAATAAAAACTCTTCTTTCATACCGAAAATTGTCGTTTTTGTGTATCTCAAAATACGACGTCTTTTTACCAATATGTTCATGTGCGTCAACTTCATATACCACGAGTGTGTTTTACTCTTATATTTGCGATACAAATCTTAAACTACAAATCGACGATGAAAACAACATCAACAGGTAGCACGTGCATGCCCATAATTGTTCCGGGTTAGTGGCCTGGTTGAGGGGAGACCAGGCAGGCAGGACAAAGGATAACGTGAGGGCAACATAGGACAGCACTGCACAAAGCATTCTACTCCGTCCCGATCCAAACTAAACTAAGTGATGCAGTATTAAATTGGTGTTAGTTTAAAACTGCAACACTTATTATGTATCCGATATAGCAGTAGTTTTCGTTTGCAAGTACGAAACTCGACACTGGCCACATTTACCAACCCTAAACCAGTCACGCTAAAATAACTAGGGCGACACTAAGAAGTTGATCTTAGAAATAAAAATTGAGCAAGCGGACGAACTAAGTCAGTCACCACCAGATCGTATCGTTCGCCATAAATATACTGTTGAATATAAATATATTGCCTAACCCCTTTCCATCAGTTCGGACTTTTGGTCTAGATGGCTACTGCAGCAATTATATATGGTATCAGAGCCAAGAGGTATCGAGTTCGAGACCCCGCTCACGCGGATTAAAAAAAGAAAAGGAAAAAAAATCCTACGTCCCGCTCCTATCGCACGCTAAGGACTAAAATAGCCTAGACGTGAGGGGGAGTGTTGAATATAAATATATTGCCTAGCCCCTTTCCATCAGTTCGGACTTTTGGTCTAGATGGCTAGTGCAGCAATTCTATACATACACCTGCAAACCTGATCTCCCCTATGAAGTCTATTCCTAAGAGAATCTCTAATGTAATTCTCACTCGAGAAAACAAAAAAAATAAAACTTCTGGTGCGAGCGAAATACTCACGTACGTCCGTAACACCGGCCGATACGGCGATACGTCTTTTGCTCAGATTAGTTCCGGTCATGTTTCATCTCACTTCCGCAAAATAAAATAAAAGTTTCATCTCACGTACGTCCGTAACACCGGCCGTAACCTGATTTTCTTTTTGGAAAAACCACAACCTGATTCGATTGATCTCTTGGACTTGTGCACCGTATAAACTGCAAAGCAACACGGACGTGTGTACTGCTGGTTCCGCCTATCGATCCGAGATATCTCCATCAGAGTTGTTCTACACGCGGCGATCGATCGATCAACCGATCGTCCCATCCATGGCTTCGCCGCCGCGGCCAACGAAACGCCGCGCCCGAGCCCCTGCGCCGGCGACAGAGTCCGACGACGTCCTGCGGCACATCTTCCTCCTCCTCGACTCTCCCGCGGACCTCGCACGCGCCTGCGCCGCCAGCCCCGCCTTCCGCCGCGTCATCACCGACCAACGCTTCCTCCGATGTTTCTGTGCCCGCCACCCGCCGCCCCTCCTTGGCATCGTCTCCAGCGCCTTCCTCCCAGCCGAGCCGCCGCATCCTTCTGCCGCTGCCGCCCGTGAGCTCGTCGACGCCAGCGACATCGATTTCTCATCCACATCCTTCCTCCCTTCTCCCGGCCCATGGTATTTCTCTGACTCCCGCGACGGCCGCAGGCTCCACATCGGTGGATAACAGTGGATTGGTTGCCGCACAAGCCACCGGTCCTTGCACAAGCCCATGGTAGTCTCTGACCCTTGCACCGGCGGTACCTCGTGTTGCCTGCTATTCCAGATGACCAAGCGGCGCTAGTTAACCATGGAGAGTACAGCCACTACTTCAAGCCTATCCTCGCTCCACCGGCCCACGACGAGCAGGACGTGTCCTTCTCTGCTCGCTCCTCCGTTGAGGATGATGAGGACGTGTCACCGACGCCGTCATTCAGAGTGATGTACTTGGTGCAGTCTGCGGGTAAGCTGTTCCTCTTCGTCTTCTCTTCGTGCGGTGTTGCCGGAGGACGACAATGGCGCGCCTTCGAGTTCGAAGGCTGGAACACTTTGGGAATGGTGCTGCACGATTCACACTTGCCGGTCCTACGACACCACTACGCACATGGGCGCATCTATTGGAAAATCTACCCCGGGAGCAAGAAGATGCTCGTGATCGACGCACGAGGGAGCACGCCGGAGTTCTCCTTCATGGACTTCCCGTCCCACGCCGGCAAGAACTCAGTGATGTTTGTGGAGGCGGCTGGCGAACACGAGAAGCTCGCAATGGTCACGATCTGCAGGCACAGTGAAGAGCACCACGTGTACCACCTCCGGTACGACGTCCAGCGGGAGGACAATGCCGGGGATGACCAGTGGGAACCCGAGGCGATCATCTACCTGCCACGATTCCATGGCTACAGCTTTGTAGGTGTGGCCGGCGGGTACCTGCTGCTGGAGGGGACGCCAGATGGCTTCTACGACTACGACTTCAGGAAGCCCAGGCCAAACATCGCGTGCTTCTCGCTGGATCTCCGCACGCTGCAGCTCGAGTGGTTCTGTGGGAGTAAATACACATTTATAGACGTCAATTTCTATTGCGGGTGTCCACCCACTAGTAGAAAAAAGGGCTTTGAGCCAGCCCCTTTGGACCCGGATTTGTTACAAACCGGTCCTAAAGGTTCTGACCGCTGGCCCCACCCCCTGCCGCAAACGGCCGCGAATCCTTTAGGACCGGTTTGTAATACAAACCGGTCCTAAAGGTTTTGCGACCATTTGCGGCAGGGGGGCCAGCGGTCAGAACCTTTAGGACCGGTTTGTAACACGAACCGGTCCTAAAGGTTTTCGGCAGTTTGCAGCAGTAGGGGGGCCCAGCGGTCAGACCTTTAGGACCGGTTTTTAATACAAACCGGTCCTAAAGGTCCCCCCTATATCCTTCTTCCACCCCGTGCTGCAGCTCCATTTTCCCAGCTCGAGCTCAACTCCATTTTTGCTCTCTCCTTCCTCTTGGGAGCTCTAGTTCATCCCCATTTTTCTCCACCATTTGTCAAGATTGTTGGCACCCATCGGTCCTACGGTTAGCAACTTCATCCCCTCTTCCGGCATTGCAAGTTTTGCTCATTTTCTTGCTCATTTCATTTTTCTTGTGCTAGCTAGGTGTTTGATGAAATGCCTAAGTTACAGAGATCATTTGTTTTATATGCAATTTGAGCTCAAATTAAATTATGATTTGTGGATTTTTAGTGCCGTCCTGTCCCCTTCCTCACCGCCGTCGATCGCCCGCGCCGCCCCGTCACCGACACCACCTTGGTGAGCCTATTGTTCTTATTTAGCAAAACAATTTTTTATTTGTATGATTTACATATTTACTTGTATATAATTTTCTTAGTTGTGTATGAATTTTTTTTTATGTATAGTGCCATGGTTTTGATATCCGTCCCCGTTGGCCCTCGTCCAGTCTATGATTCGGATGTGGTATATTATCTTTTATAACTATTTTCTTTTTTCATTTCCTGTTTATATGACAATTAATTACGCCAACCAACTTGACATAGATATTTTTATGTAGGAGGTAGTGGAACCGGAAATGCCAATCGACCCTATTGTTGAGAAGTTAAATTTAGTTGAACAAGAAAATGATGACCTGAAAGAAATATTGAAAAAAACTGAAGAAAGATTGGAAAAAACTGAAAGAGAGAAGATGACCTTGGAAAAGGTTCTTGCCGGTGTCGTCGATGGTCACAAGAGCGAGATGGATGCAATGCGCCTGAAGATTAGAAAGATTAGAAAATATGCAATTAGTAAAGAGGCTTGGTATCATTATGCCGTCGGGTCAATTGTTACATTTGTTGCGATTTTGATCGCATTTGTTGTTGTATTTAAATGCATTAATTAGAGAGTTTTATGGTTGGTTTCAGTGTGTATTTTTATGAGAACTATATATGTATGGTCACTACGCTACTTTGGTTTTAACGTGTGATGAACTTGTATTAATTAATTAATTTAGTCAGTTCCCTATTCATGATGATTTAGTATATTGGTTTTTGATAAATTTATATAATGCAGATGAACCGGCAATGGATGTACGGTGACCGACGTCGTCCCGAATTCATTAATGGCATGCATAGTTTTCTCGATGTGGCTGAGGCAAACAAGCAGAATGGTTTTATTTTTTGTCCATGTGATAAATGCCAGAATAAGAGGAATTACCCTTCCTCAAGAACCATACACACCCACCTGTTGCGAGAAGGCTTCATGCCCAATTATTTTTGTTGGACCAAGCACGGAGAAAGAGGGGTTATAATGGAAGACATTGAAGAAGAAGAGGATAATGACAACTATCCTATGTTCGGTGAACACGGTGATACTGCAATGGGGGAAGACGAGCCTGAACTTGAGGACATTGTTGATGAGCCTGAACTTGAGGACATTGTTGATGAGTCTGATGATGATCTTCGTCGGGTCATTCTTGATGAACAGATAAACTGCGCAAGTGAAAACGAGAGGTCGAAGTTGGAGCGCATGTTAGAGGATCACAGAAAATTGTTGTACCCAAATTGCGAAGATGGCCAGAAAAAGCTGGGTACCACCCTGGAATTGCTGCAATGGAAGGCAGAGAATGGACTATCTGACAAGGGATTTGAAAAGCTGCTGAAAATATTGAAGAAGATGCTTCCAAGAGATAACGTGTTGCCCTGCAGTACGTACGAAGCAAAGAAGGTTGTCTGCCCTCTAGGATTAGAGGTGCAGAAGATACATGCATGCATCAATGACTGCATCCTCTACCGCGGTGAGCACGAGAATTTGAATGCATGCCCGGTATGCGGTGCACTGCGGTACAAGATCAGGCGAGATGACTCTGGTGATGTTGAGGGCGACGATCGCCCCAGGAAGAGGGTTCCTGCCAAGGTGATGTGGTATGCTCCTATAATACCACGGTTGAAACGTTTGTTCCGAAACAAAGAGCATGCCAAGTTGTTGCGATGGCACAAAGAAGATCGTAAGGAAGACGCGATGCTGAGACACCCCGCTGATGGGTCGCAGTGGAGAACCATCGACAACGAGTTCAAGGACTTTGCACGTGACGCAAGAAACTTAAGGTTTGGTCTAAGTACAGATGGCCTGAATCCGTTTGGGGAGCAGAGCAGCAGTCATAGCACCTGGCCCGTGACTCTATGTATCTATAACCTTCCTCCTTGGTTATGCATGAAGCGTAAGTTCATTATGATGCCAGTGCTTATCCCAGGCCCGAAGCAACCCGGCAACGACATTGATGTGTACCTGAGGCCATTAGTTGAAGAACTTTTAGAGTTGTGGGCTGACGAAGGTGTACGTGTGTGGGACGAGTACAAACAGGAGGAATTTGACCTACGAGCGTTGCTGTTTATAACCATCAATGATTGGCCCGCTCTTAGTAACATCTCAGGACAGTCAAACAAGGGATACAACGCATGCACACACTGTTTAGGCGAGACTGAAAGTATACATGTAGGCAAGAATGTGTACCCGGGGCATCGTCGATTTCTTCCAGACAGGCATCCCGTAAGAAAGAAAGGAAAGCATTTCAAAGGTGAGGCAGATACACGGAGGAAGCCTACCCTCCCTAAAGGTGCTGATATATATGACATGGTCAAAGATATAAAAGTAATCTTTGGAAAGGGTCCTGGCGCACAATCTGTTCCGAATGACGCTGACAACCACGTAGCCATGTGGAAGAAGAAATCTATATTCTGGGATCTACCCTATTGGAAATTCCTAGAGGTTCGCTCTGCAATCGACGTGATGCACGTGACGAAAAATATTTGCGTGAACCTGCTAAACTTATTGGGCGTGCATGGGAAGAAGTCGAGAGATACACCAAAAGCACGGCTGCACCACCAACATATGCACGAACGAGACGACCTGATGAATCCAGAGAATTTCAAAGGTCCTGCCAGCTACGCTCTTACCAAGCAAGAGAAGGAGATCTTTTTCGAAGTCCTGAGCAGTATCAAGGTCCCGTCTGGCTACTCGTCCAACATAAAAGGAATAATAAACATGGAAGAGAAAAAGTTCCAAAACCTAAAGTCTCACGACTGCCACGTGATTATGACCCAGTTACTTCCGATTGCATTGAGGGGGCTTCTACCAGAAAACGTGCGAGTACCCATTGTGAAGCTATGTGCATTCCTCAATGCAATTTCTCAGAAGGCAATCGATCCAGCAACTCTACCAAGTTTACAGAAGGATGTGGTCCAATGTCTTGTCAGCTTCGAGTTGGTGTTCCCACCAACCTTCTTCAATATTATGACGCACCTCATAGTTCACCTAGTCCAAGAGATTTCCGTTCTCGGTCCTGTATTTCTACACAATATGTTCCCCTTTGAGAGGTTCATGGGAGTCTTAAAGAATTACGTTCATAACCGTGCTAAGCCAGAAGGAAGCATGTCCAAGGGCTATGGAACAGAGGAGGTCATTGAGTTTTGTGTTGACTTTATTCCTGACCTGAATCCGATCGGTGTTCCTCAATCGCGCCATGAGGGGAGACTGCGTGGAAAAGGCACGCTAGGAAAGAAATCAACAACATGTATGGACGGGGATTCTTTCACTCAAGCACACTACACAGTTCTACATAATTCCAGCTTGGTGGCTCCATATATGGAGGAACACAAGGATATTTTACGCTCGGAATACCCGGAGCAACCTGAAAATTGGATTGGTGGAGAACACGTGAAGACTTTCGGCGGTTGGTTGCAAAGACGTCTCATTAATGACAACATTGTTGAAGATGAGCTATACTTGTTGGCCAAGCAACCATCTTCGACTATATTGACCTTTAAAGGGTACGAGATAAATGGTAATACATTTTACACGGCAGACCAAGATAAAAAGAGCACCAACCAAAACAGTGGTGTCCGGTTTGATGCAACAAACGACAATGGGCAAAAGGACACATACTATGGTTACATAGAGCAGATATGGGAACTTGACTATGGACCTTCCTTTAAGGTCCCTTTGTTCTGGTGCAAATGGTTCAACCTGTCAGGAGTAAAGGTAGACCCGAAGTACGGAATGACAACAGTGGATCAGAAGAATCTTGGGTACGACAATGATAAATTCGTCCTAGCCAACCATGTGGCTCAGGTTTTCTATGTGAAGGACATGTCTAGCAGACCGAAAAAAAGAAAAGAGAAGGAAGCGAATACATCAGACGATGAGCCAAAGCGCCACATAGTTTTTTCAGGGAAAAGAAACATCGTGGGAGTCGAGGACAAGACAGACATGTCAGAAGATTACAATAAATTTGATGAAATTCCGCCCTTCAAAGTCAAAGATGATCCAAGCATCCCGTTAAATGATGAAGATACTCCATGGTTACGGCGCAATCAGAAGAAAGGCAAGACATACGCGAAGAAGAAAAATAGATAGGGGGTGTTGTTGGTGATGTGTAATAATGTATTAAACCTTTTATGTAATTGTGTTATGAAAACATTCCCGTGACATAGTTTGTGATAATGTGCCCATCTTTGACACATGGGTCATGTGACTGATCCAACACTGATTTTGCCCTCAAACACCCCTGATCCAACGGCTCACAAGCCCTCAAAAGAAACACACCCCTGATCCAACGGCTCACAAGCGCTTGAAAGAAACGGCTTGTGAGCCTCCCGGGCTTCGCGGTCACGACTCATGTCAGTCACACGTGTCCACCCCTGATCCAACGGCTCACAAGCGCTTGAAAGAAACACACGATCAGGAGGCTCACACGAGTCGTGACCGCGAAGCCCGCCTTTAGTCCCGGTTGGTGTTACCAGCCGGGACTAAAGAAGCACACGGATCGTGTGTTTCTTTCAAGCGCTTGTGAGCCGTTGGATCAGGGGTGTGTTTCTTTTGAGGGCTTGTCAGCTGTTGGATCAGCACTCCCACCACCACCACTCCCACCTCATCCACAGGTACACTTTCTAATCGCCTATAAATAGCGGCGTCCCTGCAGCGAACGGCACACAACGAGCGTCTACCTTCGCCACCGAATCCAATGGCTGGATTTAGCCTACCTGCTGGCATGTTCCCTGGCATTATTGTGTTCGTCCTTGTTCACCGGCCAGCCATTGGAGCCACCTCCTGTAGGTCGGTGAAAAATGACAACACAACGACGCTGTTGGAAACACAAGCCCTCAGGTAGGTTGAATCCAGCCACTGGATTAGGGTGACGCAATGATGAATTGCCGAGGAGGTGGGAGTGGTGGTGGTGGTGGAAGTGGTAGCCATGCCCCTCGGTCCGATCCAAGCAGCGGCAAGGCGCTCTGATGATCTGCGACATTCCCAACACTTTTTGGGACGGTCGTAGATCATCAGAGACGTCTTGCCGCTGTGGATCGAAGGTCGATTTGCTCCAGAGTCTTCCCATATTTGAATAAAACTGCTGAATCTGACGTTGTTTTTAGCAAAGTCTCGTTTCTGGTTGTTTTTGCAGGAAGTGTCCGAGCAGGAAAAGAGGGGACCCCACGCGGCCAGATTAGTCCGCTGTGTGAGTAGTCCGCTGTAGGCATATGAGGTGTATGGGGATTGGATGGGATTGATCATGTAATGATACCCGTTGTTCGAGATTTTAGGGGTTTATCTTGAGGATACTTTTGTATTGTGTTGATGCACTTATGCTATGTTTAATGCTTGCTACTAGCGCAAAATGGCAAAATGGTTTAGGGTTTTGAATTAGTTATTCAAATTCAAACACTTTTCATGTTGAAAGTTTAGTGAGATTCAAAAAATAGGAAATAAGAAAAAGATATGATTTTCAAATATTGGAACATTTTAAAAGACATTTAGACAATTTTTACACAAAATATTGGAATATCTTTTTGCTAAGTTAAATATTTCTATAGAAATTGGAATATCTTTTTTTTATTTTTGAAGTGTTAAAAATGACATTTAGACAATTTTTACACAAAATATCATAAAATATAAATATGTTTTTTATAAATAATTGATTTTACAAAAGCTTTTGATTATACAAATTTTTAGAGTCTAATTTTAGTTAATTTGGACAATTAAATCAATAAATATAAAAGAAAACAGAAAAAGGAAACAAAAAAGAAAACAGGAAACAGAAACAGAAAAAAGAAAAAAAAAAAAAAACCTTTAGGACCGGTTGGTAACACCAACCGGGCCTAAAGGTGGGCTTCGCGCGCAAATTTCAGCGCGGCCCAAAAATCAACCTTTAGGACCGGTTGCTGTTACCAACCGGTCCTAAAGACCCTTCAGGACCGGTTGTTAACAACAACCGGTCCTAAAGGTCGATTTCGCGCTATCTAGTCTTCCTCTTCCCCCAAATCGACTCAAATCGTCAGTTCTCGCTCTCGGCCTCCTCTCTCTGCTCGTACGCCGCCAGGCTGCCGAACTGCCGCGCCGTCGCCGTCGAGCCTCCGACGCCGCCGCCTCCCCCGTCCGCCGTCGCCTCCTCTCCATCGACCAGAGCGCGTCGTCTCCGTCTCCACTGCTGTCGCCGTCGCCTCCTCTCCATCGACCGAGCTCGTCGTGTCCGTCTTCGCCGTGCCGTCTCCGTCTCCACTGCTGTCGCCATCGCCGTCCCCTCCACCGCGCCCGAGGTGCTGCCGTCGTCGCCTCCTCTCCCGCGCGCCTCCCCTGCCGCCGTCGATTCCCGAGGTGCTGCACCTCGACCCCCACCGTCGCCGCGCCCGATTCGCCGCCGACAGACCCTCTCCATCCTCGCCGTCCCCTCCATCGGATTCCTGGTGAGCCTAGTAACCTCCAGGACCCTTCTCCCTGTTCAAATCAGTAGCAAATTTGAGTTCGGCCGAAAAAAGTTTCAGAAAATTCAGAGATAGGACTTAGTGAAATTTTCTAAGTCTTAGTTTTCTGTTAACAAGTAGCCATATAGACCTGATGAAATCAAGGCCTTGGGCAATTCAAATTTGGGTGATATGACTTTTATAAATCAGTATACAACATAGGAATGAATGATAATCAACAAATTCATCGAGAAAAGAAATCTAACTAGGAGAAATAATTGTAGAGAAATGGTATGTTATGAATGTTGGGTGATATGACTTTTGCTAAGTTAAATATTTGAAATTTGCTACTGTTTTAGTGTTGTGAATGTTGCAAAAATATTTAACTTAGCAAAAATATAGAAATATTTAACGGAGAAACGGAAACTTGAACCATTTTACAGAAATTCCGTTTCCGTGTTTCTGTTTCCATAAAATTGAACAACAAATTTGTTTCATCTACTAAATTTGCTAAATTTGCTAACTCATTTCTAGTGAGAAAATATAGCAATTTGTTTCATCTACTAAACTTGCTAAGTTAAATATTTTTGCTAGCAGGTGTATACATTGAGCTATGGATCCCGATGAGGCGCTCGAGGGAATGGGTGAGGCGGAGAAGGAAGATTATATGCGCCAGATCATAATGGGCGAAGCAATGCTTGGACCAAATGGTGACGGTGGAGCGGCGTTCAGCAATCAATTTTTGAACGACTCCGGTGAGGGAGTTGCGCTAGAAGATATAGCAGAGGACGACGACAACGTCGACGACGAAGAGCCCTTAACAAACTCCGCCAATGTATATATATAATATCAATTCTCTGTTGACGCAATAATTGATTTGTATTGCACTTATTAACGAATCATTTTTTTCCTTTTAGCCCTCCGGATCTAGCGTGACTACTGAGACAAAGTCGAAACGAGGCCCGGCCCAAAGGTTGAAAGATACAGTAAGGTACTCGATCGAAAGAGTTGCTGATGATGGCAACCCGCTGGAACCCGAAGACCATTGCCGTAAATTTATAAATCAGTGCGGAGTTATTGTTAGAGACATCGTCCCGATCAACTTAATAGAATGGAATGAGCCGAAGACAGGCGCCAACGTTGGAGCTAGTTATGTCGATAAAAGGCTGAAAAAACATCTTTGCGACACGCTCTTCATAAATTTCAGCGTACCGGAAGATAAGAAGGAGAAAGTCAAGGAGTGGGCTTTGAAGAAGATGGCCACACAATTCCAGAAGTGGAAGAATACATTGTGGAATAAATATAACGCTGAAGATCCTGTTTTCAAGGGCAATCTAGTGAAGATAAAAGATGCCTGGCCCGAATTTAAGGCGTACAAGAAATCGGGTGTCGCTATATCCCGAGCGGCCACAAATAAGGTGAATGCTGATAAGAAGAAATATCACCATCATTTGGGGTCAGGTGGCTACAGGACTGCCCTGCCTAAGTGGGAAGCCCTTGAAAAGAAGCTACTTGAAAAAGGGATCATTCCACAGACACATGACTGGCCCGATAGGTCCAAGTTCTGGTTGTTCGCGCATGGGGCAGGGCTGGACCCTGAGACAGGGATGATTGTTGCAGAGGGAGCCTGGAAGGACACAATTACAAGAGTCGTAAAAGATCTAAAGGATGCAATAGAGGCTGTTCGAAATGGAACTTTTGTTCCCGATAGAGAGAACGACGAGCTGACGAAGGCCCTCGGGAACCCCGAAAAGGTGGGACGAACACGAGGCTATGGAGCCACTACCCCGTGGAAACAAGGGTTTCCGGCGGACCTTGGCACTTACAGAAGCCGTATTAGAAGTAAGAAGAAGGCGTTGGACCGGATAACGGCATTAGAAGAAAAGGTGGAGCATCTCATGCAGAAAGGGGGACATGATCATCAGCAAGCAAATCCTGCAGGTGATGCTGATCAGCAGCAAGCAGATCCTGTAGCTGATGCCGTCCCATCTCAGCGTAGAAGCAGCGTGGGTTCCACGCAGCTGCTTCTAGAAGACGGTACTGCAGTCGAACCGCCGGCGGCTCACTACCCCGTGGATGATATCACGGAGAAGACAAATTGTGAGCTACATATGCCAATGGGGAACATATCCTTCCCGGTGGCGTCAGGCTATGCTTTACCCAATCAACCTGGAGCAACCTACCATTTTGGTCAGATTCCAGCATCCCATGCTCCTGTCGGGGTGCAAAAAATTACGCCGGGATGCCACACAGTTGAGCTTGACATTCCTGGAGGTGAAAACGAGAAGACACTGGGAGAAGTCGAGCTTGGTATCGTTCTGTGGAAGAAGAAACACATCGTGTTTCCTGACGCGGCGCCAAGGCCACCGACTCCTCCGAGTAGAAATGCACCACCTCCAAGTCCATCCCCCCACGAAGCTTGGGAGCCCGACGCCGCGAGTCCATCGCCCGCGCACTCCCGTGAGCCGACGGATGCGCCCACTAGTAATTTGACAAAGCGGAAACTCAACAGAAACGGGACTCCTCCCAAGAAACGTGAAAGGAAACCCAAGAAAGTCAAGACTCCTGAGAAGTTATCTTACGAGATGACTGACGAGGAATTAGAAGCGAGCTCGCGCGCCTCGGTGAAAGCATGGCTCTCACAGTTTCCTAGACAGCCCCCTCCAGACATCTGGAAGGAAACTCTGAAGACTATACCAAGGGAGAACCTTGACCACACCATTGACAACTTATATAACCCTCCACCGCCGCCCCTTACAGACTATGAACGATGTATTGACAAGACACTCAGCTCACAGATGCAGGAGGAGAACAAGAAGAAATGCGGGAAACAAGTTCCCCAGCTCGGAGAACAAGAAGCACAGTCGATTGCCCCGCTCAAGGTGTTATCTGATAAGGCTTCAGCCTCTGGTCGCATGGGCGACGTAGGTTACGCCATTGCTGATGTGGTATATAAATATACGCCCGGGGAGCCTCTGGTCGAAGATACGAGTGTTCTAACAACACAATTATGGAATTTACATCATTGGTACATGGAGGCCGCAAAGGAAAAGAGAACCTGTTTCATGGCGACAGTTCAGGAACAACACTACTTCCAAGATTACGGTGTGGAGGTTGCGTTCTCCGAACTTTTTCAGATGTACAATCAACGTGCCCTCGACAAATCTATCATCAGCTGCTACTGTTTGTAAGTGATTTATTTGTGTACTTTAATTATTTAGTTAAGCTCTAGTTCATTGCCGGTAATTATCCCTCACGACATTCTTTTTGTACGCTACTATGCAGAATGAAGATTCGTGAATGCAGACTGGGAGGAATCTGGGACATTGGGTTCATTGACCCGAATGCCATGAATGAAGTCACCGTAGAAATTCATAACAGAGATACACCGGAGACTTTGCTAATGTTTTTGAAGCGACAAAGTACCAAAAAAGAAATACTTTGGCCCTACGGATTCAAGTGAGTGTTACTGTCTTGTACACATTCTATTTTGCTTACCTGATGTTAAGTGTAATTGATGAGTATGCATGACTGCGTGTGTACACGTGCGCAGGTTCCACTTCATACTATTTATCATTAGAATCGATGATGGAGTAGTTGAAGTCTGGGACTCGTTAACCTATCCGCCTGAAACATACAAGAGCGCGCGTCAGATGCTCCGAAAGTAATTTCGGAGAACTATATATATATATATATATATATATATATAGGTAAATTAACAGGGGCTCTAGGGAGTATGGGCTCCCAGATCGCCAACCGTAGGATTGATTGATCGTGATCGTTAGGCTATCGGACAAACCGGGTATGTGAGCTGAAGAAAACCCGTTAGTACAACCTTAAAAACCCATTTATTTGCATGGTTGAGCTGTTTGAAAATTTTGAATCCTCAATCAACCGGTAATTAAATGGAGGTTTCCTTTTTTAAGGGCGAGCGTGATTCCTGCTGAATAAGTATTAGCGATTCCTTCCAAAAATGAGGTATCCCTCCCCCTTTTATTGCTGTGCGTATTAAATCATGGAGCAATCACAGCTTCACTTGCCTAGCTACGAATACACCCTCACGTCAGGTCATGAGCTAGCTGGAGGTGAGCTGGGCTGATTTTGTCATCGTTGATTCACTCGATCTGTGGCCTCAGGTATGAACTTTTCTTCCACACTTACTTTCTTGGTGCTTCTTTTTTATGTACGTCGTGGCCGCCGGCGGCGTGGCCATGGCTGTCGTTTTCCCATGTTACCACTGATTTCCCCATTCACATAGTTGCTTACGTATTCACTTCCAGATCCACGTTCCTTCAATCCCTTTGTTTTTGAAATGCAGGTATCTAGATGCCCAGGCTACAGAAGTGTGCTAGTGCAAGAAGGATACGTCAATCTCTTGCTGTTCGAGGCAATATGTCATTCCATGGCGACCATGACGATGATGATGACTTCATGGATCCACCTCCTCCCAGGTTGAACATCCCTGTTAAATTCACACCCCTACATCTAGGTGCTCGCCTAGTTCGATATCAGGCATTGTGAAAACATTCAACACTGAAAAGAAAAAACTAGTTAGTGACATGGGTTTTGGTGGTATGTTGAAATTGCCGGACATTGTAAACAATAGAGAATTTGGTCACTGGACACTGTCCAGTGTATCATGTGATGTGTTGCCATCAGATTAGAAGACGGTACTCTGCTGCCTTTTTCGGAGGAGGACGTTCATAAGGTTTTGGATATTCCATGCACTGGCAAGGAATTATTGAGGCCATCGAATGAAGAGATTGCTGATATCAAGAAAATTATTTGCGAGCGGTTCAAGTCGCTGATATCAAGAGTATCAATCGGTCTCTACTGGATGATATTCTATCAAAGCCGTACAACTCGCCTATGTCAGATGAGAAGGCAGCTTCAAGACAGCTTTCATAATTTTAGTGATGACCAAATTTCTTGCCCCACAAGCTCTGTTCGACAATATATGTCCTAGGTATTTTATGGCCCTTCAGGATTTAGGCGACATTTCGAACTGGAATAGTGTGCTAGTGCAAGAAGGAAACGTGCATCTCTTACTGTCCCTAGGCTATATTGCTGAAAATGTATTTGCAGATTCATGCAATTGCAGGTTACAGTTTATGGAATCCTGAGATGTTTCGCAATCAATTGCCTGGTCCAAAAGTCATGTACGATGCATCCATGGGCTAAAATGTAAGTGCTCTTCTGCTCTTCTTTTTCTCATGCATCACATACTTGGTACTTTTATAATGGTGAAATACTATTGCAGATTTATATTCAGCTCTATGGGATACATATGAGGCGACACACCTATGGAGATAGTCAGAACTGAGATGACGTTGGATACAATTATCTTCTATATTAGCAAATGTCTATGTAATAATTTCAAAGTTTTTCTTTAGGAACAATGTGCTTTATCAAGAGAGTGTTATGTAATAAGTACAATAAGTTTTCTTCTTCAAATTTCTACGTATGGTATGATAATGGTTGTGTCCTGTACCCACAACCAATTCATAACACAAACTGAGTATGCATAGATACCTATGAATAGTAAACATACCACAAGCTAATCACAGTTTATAAATCCGGTTTTTACCCAACGTTTAATTCAAGGTATTTACACGACATAAGTATGTGATATCAACATACACAAAACTCTGGGTACCAGATGTTTATTTGATCCGAATTTTCAGTTTTAAGTGGGTACCATACGGCATGAGTATGCAATATTCATAAACCCAAAAAAGCTTCTCGGCGATACTAGCCGAAGCGCCTCCTTTACCCTGACGAGCTCACATAACGCCATGACACGCCTCTGACATTTCATACTAGGTATCAACATACGAACATACCCAGTATTCCCGACCAGATACCCCAAAACGATCTTAACCATAAGGATTAGCCACTCCGGGCATCGATTTTTATTTTTTTTCGAGTTTCATGTCTACATGGGTATAATACGACTGTAATATGTAACATACCACAAATTATATGGTGCGCTTATTTGAACAGAACATCACTTTTAACTGGATACCATACGACATGATTATCCAATAAATGTAAACACATATAGCCTTTTTCGCGGCGACGGCGAAGGCGCCGCTATGGCCATGTTGTCTACGATCGTCACGGCAGAAGCACATAGTACCACGGCTCGCCTCCGACATTTCATGTTAGGCATCAACATACCAACATACCCAATTTGCGTCTGGATACCCCAAAACATACGAACTTAACCGTGGTCACTCTAGATCGATTGTCATAATATAACTGTAATATGCAACATCCATATAACTTTCTCGTCGGTGATGATCCGAACATGCCCGGCCCCTTGGCCATGATCGGCCACTCGGGTCATCGTTTTTTTTCCCGAGTTTTGTGTCAACATGGGTATAATACAATGGTACTATGCAACATACCCGCAAGTTAGGGTACCTAATGTTTATTTGAATCGGAATTTCAATTTAAACCAGGTATCATACGTTAAACCTTTTATGGCGTATCCATTACACAAAATCATATACCCAGCTCCTATTAATAAATTACTCACCAAATAAGACAAGTTATCGCAATTTTTTTGGGACAATTTTTCTGTACACGTAGACAATTTTTTAGGGTATATAGTGAACTCGATCATATACCCAAACTACGCATCAATCAACCATCAGGTAACATTATAATCTTCCAGCCACTAATGTTATACAGCACGTCAACGTGTACCCAATTGGGTCAACCGTGGCCCACCAATTGGGTCAACCGTTTCCACCAGCACGATTAATCAAGTGTTATTAGCTGTCATCTATTAAATGGTCAACATTTAATACTCCGAATTCCTCCACCATCAGATACCTTCAATCACGTTGGGTATACAAGGAAATCTAGGTATCCTGAAATTTTGCCAATCAAATTTGGCAACATAAATTTGGCAATTTAAAATTTCATTCTCTCTCTCCTCACGTATATAATGCATAATATTTCCTTTAATTGCCCATGCTAACGGGTCGACCCTGCAAACTAAATACCATTAGAGAGGCTCTATCAAGATACCTAATCCGACGGTCATGAGGTATGGTGCCCAGGCTCCTTGGTGCCCCAATTGAGCTTCCTCGAATACAATTGAACACACATACCCGAGGTATATATAACATGTAGATACCTCGAATACACATACCCACTCCTATATACCCAACATGTGCATACCCGAGGTATAGGTGTCATCTACATACCCAAAATGTACTGTATTCTATCCAGGTGCCCAGGCACCAAGGAGCATCTGTTAATTTACCTATATATATATATCGGCCTCTTTCGTTCATTTTCTGATATCAAGTAAGTAATAACTCCTGTATTCATTTTTCTTTGTCGGGCAGGGTTTGGAAACAGCTCATCAAGGATGAACCCGGTAAATGGGCAGACATGCTGCACTTTCAGACTAACAAAGTAAGTAGTACTACGTACCCTGGTTTCAATACCATTACCATTCTCTTGATTATTATTAATTTGACTGAATTCTGTTCTCGTATATAGGCCTGCGCGCAACAACCACAGGGCACTGATTATTGTGGATACTACGTTTGCGAGTACATTCACAAGATTGTCAATGAGAGAGGCAATACTCAAAGAAATCTAGAGGTACGTAACCGGATCTTCACAACTTTTTTTTTGTTGCCATCAATTATGTTTAGTTTCCTTCGTAACTTAATTGTTTTGATCTTCTTATTTTAAAGCTGCAACGAAAGCGGAGCAGGCTACAACCAATCAACCGTGTAAAGGCAGTTGCAGAGGAATTGGCGGGATTTTTCCTTAAGCAAGTCTTAGATGAATCCGGAGAATTTTTTTCTCCTATGAACAAATAGCCTCCCTCCATGCATGTACTAGAGCTAGCAGTAATCTCCATGTAATGATCGATCGAGTACTTCATGGTACATGTACATATATATTTCAAGTTTTATAAACGGAAACGGAAACACGGAAACGGAAACACGGAAACGGAAACCCTGAAAATAAGTGAAAAGAAAAGGAAAAAAAAGGAGGAAATAAAAAAAAAGGAAAAGTTTTAGGACCGGTTGGTGTTAAGGTCCTCCACCAGCGCCGTCCCTTGTGTGCCCACGTGGAGGCCTTTAGGACCGGGTTCGTAAGAAACGGTCCTAAAGGGGGGGGGCCTTTAGTCCCGCTTTGCTAGCACCGGATGTGTATTTGGTCCCAAAGGCCTTACAAACCGGTCCTAATGGCCATTTCTCTACTTGTCACCGCTAACTGTCTGAAGTCTCAGGGTGTCTTTGCTTGTAAATGTATTTTGCAGAAAATCACTTATACGGACGATGCAAGATCTTTTAATACTATTTAAAAGAGAGTTGGTGCCCGCGGTGATGTTAGATTGGTTATTTAATTGACAGTACATTGGGAAGGGATAAACGAAAACCTATTTTAGAGCCGAGCTACATGGAGCTCGTTTTTTTGAAAATTCGAAATCGACATTTTTAAGTTCCCAAAAATCGTGAAGCAATTACCAGATGTAGTTATAGTCGAGATCTAGAGTCGTGCAAATTTTCAGCCCTTAATCCGTTATATTTTGGGCTGCACAAAAAAGACAAACAGATGGATCTGGGTGATGAGGAATACACAGTTTCAAAACTTTGAAATTTCCTCCGATTTGTCTTTTTTGTACAGACCAAAGTACAACGACTTTGGAGCTAAAATTTTGCACGGTTGTAGATCTAAACAATATCTACATCCAGATATTTTTCACGATTTTTGGAAACTTAAAAATATCGATTTCGAATTTTTTAAAAAACGAGCTCCATGTAGCTCGGGTTCCAAAAATCCACTCTAAGAGGGATAAATGCTTAGGATTTGTAGTGACTGGTAGGAAGCAATCGTCCTTGCTCGGGAAGAAGGGTTGGATAGAATCATCTTGGTATTGTACTGGTTTCGTCGTCATGGGAACGGTCCCTTGTTTGAGTTGTAGTTGAGGACATCAAAACCCTTCCTAGGTCGTTGGCTTCAGTGAATTTTCATCATATTATCCGTCTATATATAATTCAGCACATGCTTTAGCCTGTAGAACTTAACAATTTGCCAGTATTATTTTGTGTTTCTTCCAAAATAAAAAGGCCCACCTTAGGATAAATCGACTCTGAGCTCGGTGAAGCTGTGGCCAATAAACTAACTTAAGGCAGAAATCTATGTGGCGCATTGCTGTTTTGGAGACATACCATCAAAGATAAGAGTAGATTTCGTGCTCCCAACTCCAGTGTGCTTGGTGTAATAAAAAAGTCAAAAACAAATTACGAGTTTCACTTCTTTCATGAAATAAATCCGGAATGTACCTAATGGTGTATTCCACAAACGTGTAAGAAATCAACTTCAAATACTTTATATTCTGGGCTATAAAAAAGTGATAAATGTGGATCTGAATATGCGTATCTTTAAATCTTCAAATTCATCAGATTTTGTCATTTTTTTGTAACGCAGAATATAAAGTATTTGAAGTTGATGTTTTGTATGTTTTTGGATACATCATTGGCTACGTCTTGGATGTTTTTCAAAAAAATGAACTCGTAAATATTTTTTCTGTTTTTTTAAAACAACAGGATAACGGGTGCCCGGGAGTCAAAGACACTGAGCATCAAAGTCCTGCTAAATAAATTCAGCTTCTTTTGTACTCTGCTGAGTCCCATGCATGTTGCGCGCCACCAATAAACACCCGTATCGTTTAATTTATCATGGAGATTAAGGAAAAACGAAGAAGAAGAAAAAGAAGAATAGAAAGGACGTAAAAACAAGATAGAAGGAAAATAAACAGGCATGCAGATTCACTACTCTACTACAAATGCACACGACGTACTCTGAGAACCAGTCTTTTTAAGCTTTTCGCTCTTAACAAACCGTACGTTCTGCACAGCTAGTCTTCGTTCATGGCTTGGGAGCAGTGGTCTCCTGGTAGTGAAGCTTCTTGCCGCCAAAGGCCATGAGGATCTTCTTGCTGAGGGCGTCGCCGTCCTTGTCGCTGGACTTGGAGACGTAGAAGCTCTGGAGAACCAGTCGACGACCTCTGGCGCGGCCACATCACCATGTGGAACGGCCAGTACCACCCGGGCCACGTCACATAGTCGTCGCCCCGCCGGGCGCTCGCCACAACCACCTCCGCTAGTGTCTCCGTCTTCCCCACCGGAAACGGCCCCACGTTTACCTGCGATTCATCCCAAAATTTGACTCGGTTAGTTCAACGGCCGGACACAAAGAACTTAACTCGTTGTGGAACTGTAATGGTGTAGGGATATATATGTATGTACATCGCGGGCGTCCTCGTCGAAGCCGACGTTGCCATCCTTCTGGATGCCCTTGCCCATGGTGAGGTTGGATACCACGTAACCCGGCATGACGATGGTGACGCGGACGTGTGACCGAGCTCCGCCCTCAGCGTCTCGTAGAACCGTATCACCGCGCCTTTGCTTGCCTACAAGTACATTGACCAGAGTGTTAGATTTCCATTTTTTTTAAAAGGGGTATGCTCAGCTGATCAAGAATTCAATGTGGTAATTATTTGGCATACGTTGTAGAAGCTCATCCTCGCCACAGGGACTCTGCGGCGATCGAGGAGGTGACGACGATGTTGCCACGGCTGGCCTTCAAGTAGGGTAGGGCGAAGTAGGTCGGGTACACGAGCCCCAGAGAAGTTGAGATCCTGCGTACGCAAGGTGGAGAAAGAAATGATTACTATACTTGGTTCGTCTAGGAAATGATATCTGTTTGTGGATATGTCTCGAGTGCTGCTTACAATGACGTCGTGGAAGGCGGTTATGTTGGTGATCTCCTCGAAGAAGCAGCTGGACCACACGCCTGCGTTTGCCACCAGGTGATTCACTGCAGAAATGATAGAGGAATTAGATAGTCTGTTACTTTTGCTACATAATTTCAAACAGTTTAACTTTAAGCCAGTACAGTACTACTCAATATGACCTGCCATCTCCATTACTAGGCGTACGATCATCTTACTGATCAGACATTGAATTGGCAAGCTGTTGGACAAATCACTCACTCTACAAACAACTGTAAGTAGTTGTGGTACATTCCCATCAGCACGAATAGACGTAAGAACCACGCATCACTGCTCTCGACAGTGATTTGCTTTAACTAACGAGAATGACATATGTACACTCCTACACTGTCGTTAATATCTGAGACTACATACTGTTATCAGATTGTCGTCGTTTAGGCATATTGTTGAGATTAACAGAGTCCTCGGGGATGGCCAGGGTGACTCACATTTTCCGAAGTGCGCGACGGTCTCCTCCACGGCCCGCTTGGCCTCCTCGACGTTGGTGATGTCCGCCGGCACCACGAGCGTGTCCGGCGCGCCGAGCTCGCGCGCCGTCTTCGCCACGGCGCGTAGGGCGATCTCTGTCCGGGCCACCAGCGCCACGCAAGCTCCCTTCCTCGCGTACTCGTACACCAGGTGCTGCAAATGAAACAAGAGATGTGTTACTGCAGGTTTGCAGCTGTTGGTAATTTTTGGCAAAAGGGGGGTCTTGGTGATGTTTCTGTGGCACGACGAGAATATAGTGATTCTGCCGTAACAAATTTAGCGAAAATTTTGACAAGTGAATGTCAATGTACCTTGTACCTACAGTTATATGCTTAATTTCTTCACAATACAGTATTCAACATGAACGTACAGTACTGCTTGCACCGTTCATTTACTTAGAGAATTCATGACCACCGTCAAATAATTGATGGTGCCATGGTGGTATTAACTCCGGTGACTGCAGAGCCACATGCATGCAGCTGGAACACATCTACATGTGGCAGCATCATCCTGCACGAGAGCTGCTGCTGCCGCTGCCTATGCTCCGGATTTAAGGGATAGGTGGTGAGTATTAAATTGATGCACTAACCAATTATCCCAAAAATCCGAACTGATGGAAAAGGGCTGTGCAATGTATATATTATATTTCTGACACTCCCTCACGTCCAGGCTGTGGACTTTTCTCACGAGGCTAGGACGTGGATTTTAGCGTGTCCGCAGATATTTATTTTTAATACTGCGTTAGCCAGGATTGAACTCTAGACCTCTGACTCTGATACCATATTAAATTGATGCATTAGTCAATTATCTCAAAAATCCGAACTGATAGGAAAGGGCTGTGCAATGTATATATTATATTTCTGACAGTGAGAAACTTAATATACATTGACCCGGATTTAAGGGATAGGTGGAGTAGCTACCATTAGCTAGCTTTCAAGCCTTTCCCGTGGTATACTCTATCATCGCTGATTCACGTAGCTTTCAAGCAGTATCGTGCAGCGTTTACGTAAAAGAAAAATAATTTTGTTGTTGTTGTGAGCTCATTTTTTTGACAAGATATGTTGTTCATTTTTGGTACGCTAGAAAGATGGTTTCGAGTGTTCGCTTAGAAAGAAAGATTTCATCGACAAAAAAGAAAAGAAAATAAAAGAAAGCAGATGGTACATAAGCTGTGGCAGAGAGAAACATAGTAATTTATTTGACGGCCCCCACATGTTTCTAGGTCCCTAATTTGCAACATAATTCACATATTATGAACCTAGCAACCAGTGGCCACCGTAAAGTAATGAACTGTACGGGCAACCGAACCATACATGGTAGGGTAGACGGTAGACCGGTAGACAAGTGATGAGAACTGACCTCGCCGATGCCGGAGGAAGCGCCGGTGATGAGCACGACCTTGCCGCGGAGGTCCTCGCCGCGGGCGAAAGGCCTGACGAGGAGCCTATAGACGAGGCGGCATACGAAGGCGACGGGGAGGTAGACGAGAAGCACCAACGCCAGCCCCACATGCATGAAGCAGCCGAGGAACCCGTTCGTCAAGGCTTGCCTCGCCATGGCGCCGCTGCTTCTCTAGCTAATGGCGCCGGCTCTCCTTAATTTCTGCTAGCTGACGGAGGTAAAACAAAAAAAGAAAGGATGCTGGCAGGGTAGGCAAGCGCTCAGGTGGAAGAGCTCAGGGAGATGCAAGGGGGATGAGGATCCTGCGGCCGGTGTGTTTATTTATGTGGCCCTGGCCGCACGCGTATGTATGCGTTTAGAGCTGTTTTGGCAAAGAGTTGAGGGGTTGTGAGGGAATTGATGGGTGGGTGCGGGTCGCTGCAGGTTGGTGACCAGGGAGGAACCAGAAGGCGATGACCAAAGTTAATACCGGTGGCCAAGTCCATATCTGGGTTTTGCCTCATCTCAAAGCAAAGCCAACCGTTCAAATATGTACATAATGTACTGCACTTTCTTGTTTACTTTTTCATAGCTCCCACGGATAGGATTATTAAGGGCTTATAACAGTGCAGAAAAGCATGTCGATCAAGGTTTGGGTAACCGGGAGGTAAATTCGGCTACCACCCGGTAATCGCAATTCAAAAATCCTAAACGAGCACCCTCGGTAAATCATCATACCAAGGCGTTTGAATTTAAATTCTGGTTTTAAAATTTGTTCGATAACTGGTCGGTATTTTCCGATATAGCCGCAAATCCCCTCCTAAATTTCTTTGGTGGGTAACCAAAACCTTGATGTGGATTGTTAGTGAGGAAAGCGTTGACTAGTTTGCGTGTTGTTAGTTGTACAAAGCAGTTCATACTAGTACGTAGCCCTTTCCCTATTGGTTGTAGATTGATGTTCCCGTCAGTTAGATGGATCTATGAATAAAATTGGTGGCTGTAACTTTCAACCCCAACAGGAAACCACCACCAGGATCTATATGATGTTCTTTGCAACAAAATAATTAATTAACGAGAAGATTGCATGGATTTTTGTCTTTTCCAATATTATGACTATTTTGGATTGGAGGATTTGAACAAACTGGAAAGCAGTTTCTATCCGCAAGAAAACGGATTGGGAAGTATGCATGCATGGCATCTAGGCAAGCCTAAAAGCATGCGCTCCCAATAGCGCTTCCAATGCGCCCCGGCACCAAATCGGCCCAGCGGCGCCCAATAGCTCAAAAGTTGCCGACACATTCAATAGCGCTCCCAATAGCGTATTGGGGCGCGGGCACCAAATTGGGCCCCAACGGCGTGCCCAATAGTCCAAAAGTTGCCGGCACGCCCCAACAGAGCGCACGATAACCCCGCTTTGCGTCCTGGTTCTAGGGACGCAAGCGGGCGAGCCGTCAACCGCGGCAACGCGCGCCACATCGGATCCTGACGGGCGGGACCGACGCGTCAGCAACGCGTGACGGTCAGCGTGATTTATTGCGGCCGAGGCGTTTCTAACGCGGTGTGACGCGTTGCGCCTCGTCTTCCCGACGCGCGTCACCGGAGTTACGACGCCTCGGGAACCGGCGCCGCGTTCCCAAGCTTCGCCCCCTGCTGTCCACGCCGCTCCCCTTTCCTCCGCACTCCCCGCTCTCTCCTCCCCTTGATTCACACTCTACCGGCGGCAAAGTTCAATGGCGCACAACGACCAAGCGTCCGGCAGCAGGGGCGGCGCGGGGAAGAGCTGTCTTCGAAAGGTCGAGGCGGCGTTCTTCCACCGCCATCGCATCCCCGTTCCGCCCCTGGATGCGCCTCCCCAGCGGCGGCGGCTGGGCCATGTCGGCGTTGGTGTACGTCGCCTCCCCTGCCGGAGGGGGTCGCTTCCGGGATCTCGTCCGCTTGCGCCGCCGGTAGCTGACACTGGAGGAGCGGGCTGACCCCGAGTACGACGAGGACAGCCCGAACTGGGCGGCGCTCCTCCAAGCGCACCACGACGGTTCCACGCGGCCGTGGCAGAACAACGCCGCGTGGTACCGCCGCTGGTGAGAGGGTCGCGACTTCTACGAGGTCACGCGGGAGTACGGCTACGGCGGGCGTCGAGGCCGCGGTAGCGTCGTACGACTGGGACCAGTATTACACTGGTTATTAGATTAGGGTTTGGTTTTAGCTAAATTTCGTCCTATTTTGTGAAAACTGTAGAATTTCAATGAAATATGTTAAGTTTGAATGAATCCAGTCGTTTGAGTTTTTTTCCGAATGAACCTATTGAGCGCGACGCTCCTAATAGGCGGCAACGCATGACGGCGCGCCAATAATACTTGTCCGGCAATATTGCCGGACGCTCTATTGGACGCGCCAGTGGAGATGCTCTATGGACGACTCAGACACTCAGTTTGCAAGAAGAAGAAACCACTCGACAGAGCAAAACCTAAGGCTAGCCACAATGGGAGTATCATAGATGGTATCATGCATGCCATGTTGACAAAAAGGTGACGTATCACTACAATTAATGATGAATGAGGTAGTAGTGATATCATAGATAGATATCGTAACATAACGGATTTCATTGCAATATGAGTATATAATCTAATAAATAAACTATTGTATGATACCACATATATGTTACTAACCATGACGGAGGTAATAATATAGACTAGTATCATATGCATGACACTAGTATATGATACCCATTGTGACTAGTCTAATAAGTTGTGGTGGAGCACGGCTGCAAGCACCAGTATGATAGCTCCAAGAAGGTGGGCGTGTTAAATGAAACGAGATGCATCGTACCGGCAGAAACAGAGGAGCCGATCGAGAAGCTGCGGCATAAATTCGAGTTTTTCCTCGTATACCTGTTACCTCCTCCCTCCTTTACTGTCTACGGCCGGATGTTGAACTCTTCCTCGCTGCGAACTACCCTGTCAGGTGTCAACGTTAAGGTGACGCGTGTTGCCGTGTGTTGTGCGCATGAGTACTTACGTAGTACTGTACTTCACAAACCTACGCTGTCCAGTGTTGAAGATGAAGTCCCACGGAGATTTGAATTCGACGGGTCACAGCCTGCCCATGCAAACGCAGTAATAGCGAATCATCGTTCACATGGAGAATAAGTTTCACTGCTCGTTGACTCTTGTAATTGCACGGCCCATGCTGCTTTATGGGCAAAGACTGCAGATGTGTGATGCTTACCCGGTCCTAATCAGTAGCGAGGGCGATTGTTCTTGTGTGTACTTGATGACTAACTATGGCCACCAAGAGAGTTGAATAGTAGCCATTAGTTGAAATAGTAGCCATTTGAAAAATGACTTAACTACTTCCTCCGTTTACAAAAGAATGTCTCAACTTTGTCTAAAGTTACATATATCAAAGTTGAGACCTTTTTATAGACGGAGGGAGTAATACGGAGTAGCCGGGATTGATATCCTCACGGAGGAAAAGTTTCACTTCTCGTTGACCTGCGTAATTGCATGGCCCATGCTGCTTTGTGGGCAATGACAGATATGTGATGCTTACCCGCTCTCCAGTGCGTACTGACTAACGAATGGCCACTAATAAGGCCTTCCCCATGCTAGTAGTATCTTTTTTTTTTTTTGCGAGGAAAAAGACATGATATTAAAGCTCCGTTCTTACAGAAAGACCCAGAACAAATGAAAAATTACAACGACGTCCTCTGGATCCCGATGTCGATGACGAGCACGATGCCGCCGGTGGCGCGCGCCGCCGCCGTACCTCTTGATGGCTTGGATCAGGTACAGGCCCTCCGCGGACGGGAAGTCGCCGGTCGCCAGCTCCTGAGAACTTACACCGCATCCCTGCATCTCCATGCGAAGCTCCAAATCACAGCCTTCTCTTTATTCAACAAGTTCCGGCCCGGCCGCCACGCCATCGCCGGATAGGGCTTGACGAACTCCACAGATCCGAAGAACGCGAGCTCGGGAAAGGCGGGATCCACCACGAAGCTCCGGAGAGCGCCGCCGTCGAAGGGGACGAGATCCGCCGCAACACGCCTCGCCGACCGCACCACCGCCTCCACAGCGCCGCCGACAGGCCTCCTAGACGACCCTACACTATATACAAGCCGCGGATCGCCGATCCCCCGTCCTCCCGCCGCCGCGAGCGACCGCCGGAGAACGAGGAATCGACGACCCGGCGGCGAGCGAGTGGATCTCCCGGAGAGTTTCAGAAAATCGCCCCTCCCAACTGTAGCGGGGAAGGGGAACGACCAAGCTTCGTTCTGTCTCCTATTTGACCGCAGTCAGACTAAGGATGTGCTTTGTAACCATGCTAGTATCTTAGGACGGTATTATAAGCAATTTGCTGATGTGACACTGTAACTGTATTAAATAAAAGGTTGTATACTGAATAGTGTTATTTCCTTTTGGCCCCTCAAGTTGATGAAGCAACTGTGTTTCTTTGCCGGCTGAATGTCAGGAGTTGGCTCACTTGCTGAAGTTGGAAAATGCTTCTGTGAGAGATGAAGTGAACCGGATCAGGTAGGAGTTTGATGGACTTATCAAAGAATAGCTCACTGAAGGTTTGTCTTCTATGCTTTTTCTCCCTTGAAATTCTGAAGTATGCATGGTGAGATATATGAGTTATTTCCCTTTTTATTCTGCTTTGTAGGATAACTTGGACACAAACAACACAAAACTGATGATGCGCACTTGACAATAAGCCGCAACACTCTGATGATGGCAGCCAAACGGAAACTAATTGAGCTATCATGCAAGCATATCCCTAATAACTAGATTGTTGGCTGGCGCAGTTGTAGTATGAGTATTGACTCCACGGTTTATTGCAATTAATTGTTACCGATTAGGGTAATGTTAATTTCTTGACTCATCTTATAGAAGTCAAGATATGACTGTAAATGTAGGTTGAGACCCAGTCCACTTCAATGTATCTGATAGAAATAGTTGATAAACTCAAGTCTACAGATCTCTATTGCTGACAGTTATTATTATGTAAAGATTCGTCGGAATAGCAAAATACAAAATTTAAAATGAAACAATTAAAATAAAGGGAAGCCTAATCGCACCTCCTTCTGTACCATACAGGAAAGGTATAATATTTTACTATTTTCTAAAAAGAAAAGGAAGTACTTTTATATTAAAAAATATCCATTTATATGAATAAATAATGCTATCTTATGGCATGTCTCAAATTGGGGGAAGTCGTGCCTACTGGTCATTTCAAGAGTTACGAAATGCAAGAAAGGCATTTATAGCCGTTCTACATTTGTCTGTAGAAATAGCCACATACCTTAACATGTTATATTACTTACACTAAAATACTAGACATTCTATTTTTCTGCACATAAATAATAAATTACTGCAATTGCCAGAAATATAAATTAAGCCTACTAAAGGCATAAAAATACAAGGTAAGTTTAAATCTATCATAAATGAAGATGAATACTCCCACAAGAAGATGAGTACAACATTTTAATATTGCACGAGAATATCTTAAAATCATCATCTTAGATAATTAGTTGGCTTCTTTGTTTATCTGTTACAAAATAAAATTATGGCTTTATCGAAATGCATTTAAAGCAAAGTGGAGTCTTAATGTTTTTTAAATACTTCATGGTCATCTTTGTTGTAAAATAACTCCTGGTTTATGGTGCGCGGTAAGTTTCGCTCGTGCGACTCACAAGGTTGTTTTCTACTTATTTTATACGTATGCTTTTCTTCATAAAACTTTTAAACTACTATGCAAATCACATGTACTCACTCCGTTTCTAAATATAAGATGTTTTAACAGTTTTTAACTCACATGTATCTAGATATATTTTTAATGCAAGATTAATGTGAATTTTACACTAGAACATGTATAGATACATGTGGACCAAAAAGGTTAAAACATTTTACATTGAAACAGAAGGAGTACGTAACTTCAGTTTTTCTTGCTAAAATAGCCAAAAAAAACACTAGTTAAAAACCGAAAGAGCCAAACTATCACTAGTAAAAACCAAAGTGTCAAAATAGCACTCAGCTTCAGTTTTTCTTTGCCAAATACCACTATGGTTATGTTAAAAAAAAATAGCACTATGCTCAATTGTCAAACACATACCGTTAGTCAACACAGGGCAAAATGTCAGGTTTTCATGCTATACCAAAACTGCCCTTGACTTGATCAAAGCAAAAGAAAACCTATCTCCGCCCTCCCCGCAGCTCTCTTTTCCCCAGCCATGGCCATGGCGGCGCTCCAAACCCCCATCCCCCGCCGCTGCGCCGTGTCCCTCCGCCGCTAACTCCTCCTTGCCTTCCTTCCCCTATTCGGTCGGCACAGCCGCCTCTCCCTGCTCGCCCCCAACTGTGTGTACGCCTCTCCCCGCTCCAGGCGGGCCCGTCTCGGCTCACTCCCATCGGCAGCGCCGCCTCACGTCGCTCTCCCGCTCCAGGCGGGCCGTCTCTGTTCACTCCCATCGGCAGCGCCGCGGCCTCTGGTCGTGCCGCCCCGCATCGCAGCCTCCTTCTGCTCCCACGCCCCGATTTTGTCACCTCACGGCGTTCCCTCCCCGTGCAAGTGAAGAGGCATACATCTAAAGCAGGTGATTAGCTGCTCAACTAGTATTATTGTTCGGTATAGATAGTTAACAGCCGCATGTAAATTGTACTCTAGTTTTCAATTCTAGCACACTAATAAGTAACATCTCATAAGTACTCCGTATAAGGTAAACACTGTACATCGTACATATGCGAGAACTTACTTGAACAAACTCATTAATTTTAGAAAATGTATTTTCATCATGCGCATTTGATTCCGCAGTTAGTATCTGTAATCCCAGCCATTTCAGTGGATGTACCACTGGCAGGACCAGATCCAGTGTTCCTGAAGGATTCTACACACCACATAAATATCTGCACCACAAGGAAATAAACATCACAATTTCTTAATAAGTACTACTCCCTCCGTTCCATATATAATACATTTTAGATATATCTCAAGATTGACTAGATAAGGAACGAAATGAGTGAACCTACACACTAAAATGTGTCTAAATACGTTTGAATATGCACGAATCAAGAAAAGTCTAAAAAAGGCTTACATTTAGGAACAGAGGTAGTACAAAGTTAATTTGTTCTAAGAGCCAAACATGTGGAGAGGTAAGGGTATTTCGTGTCTTTCTTTGAGAATGTTAGTCCCAGTTAGTCACTAGTGGTATTTTGGCATGAAAAATCGAAATTGAGTGGTATTTTGGCACTTTTGTTTTTTACTTTCTACTAGTGGTATTTTGGCACGCTTTTGACAAATGGTCTTTTTGCACTTTCGGTGCAGTCGCTTGCAGTTAGAGAACACCTGATGCCAGCGAGGCATTTCCGCACGTCAAAAGAAAAAAACAGGAGACCGCCGGAAGTAATCTCTGTTGCCGGAGCAGCCATGTTCCGCCTCAGAAACTCCATCCTCACCCACTCCTCTCGTCTTCCGCCGCCTCCCCTGTCTGCCCTCTGCACCGGCTCCTTTCCGCCGCTGCGCTCGCCGTTTTCCCCAAGGCCTAGCTTTGCCGTCGACGAGTACCTCGTCGACACCTGTGGCCTCACCCGAGCGCAAGCCCTCAAGGCCTCCACGAAGATCCCCCACATCAAGTCCCCATCCAAGCCCAATGTTGTGCTTGCCTTCCTTGCTGACCTCGGCCTCTCCAGAGCCGACATCGCTGCCGTCGTCGTCAAGGATCCCAGGTTCCTGTGCACCGACGTGGAGAGATCCTATACCCCGTCGTCCTCGAGCTCAACGGCCTGGGTGCATCGCCTTCTGAGGTCGCCCGCTTCGTCTCGCTCGCCCCGGACAGATTCCGCTCTAGATTCATTGTCTCCAGGATGCAGTACTACCTGCTTCTCTTCGGCTCCTTCGAGAAGCTCCTCCGGGCTCTCAACCGCAGCTCTTATCTCCTCAGAAGCAGTCTCAAGAGGGTGATCAAGCCCAATGTTGCGTTCCTGCAAGAGTGTGGGCTAGCTGCCTGTGATATTGCCTCATTGTGCCTCACTTCGCGATGGATACTTGGCCCAGCGCACGTATGTGCGATGGTGGCGCGTGCCGAAGCTATAGGTGTGCCCGTGGCTCTGGAATGTTGAGGAAAGCGCTGCAGGCTGTTTCAGTCCTGACGAGGAGAAGATTGCGGTCAGAGTGGAGTACTTGAAGAAACACGCTCAGGTGGTCAGATGCTGAGGTGGGCATTGCTGTTTGTAAGGCTCCAACGGTGCTGGTGATCATAAAGGCAATCTGCAGAGCAAAACAGAGTTCCTTATCTCCGAGGTGGGGTTGGAACCGGCGTACATTGCTCATCGACCGGCATTGCTCTCTTATAACCTGGAGGGACGGATGAGACTCGGTACAATGTCCTAAAGTTACTTAAGGAAAAAGGGTTGCTACATCAAGACCGAGATTTTTTTACTGCAGTCATGGTCAGCGAGAAGGTATTCATGAAGAAGTTCATATGCCCTCACAAGGAAGCTGCACCGCACCTTGCTGAAGACTATGCTGCAGCCTGCAGGAGGAAGTGCCTAGTAGATTGGGATTTACATGAACCAAGAAGGGTATGAAAACCAGCAACTGCGTATGGCACAACAAATTTTCACTCTGCCCTTCAGGCTGACAATTCCTGATTTGGTGTTCTTCATCTAACTAAGTGGTGGATGTCTATTATAGTATGTACATTAGTTACATGTTGATTGGGTGCTGGTAATCCATGATGAAATTGATATGTTCGTTACATCATTCAGTAGAGAAGAAAGCATCACACTGCTATCTTATCCATCCTCATGCCATATTGACACGCATATTGGAACTACGAGAGTGACATCACATATCAGGGCATTCTGCAAATGCTTTCAAGTATCATTGAGTAGTATATCTGCAGACTATTTTTATGTTATCAAATAGCCACGGTAGTTTTCAGTAAAACGTTAGTCTATCTTTCCATGAAAGAAGATTCTCTTATTTTGGTAGATATGTAGTCTCAAATTTTTCTCTGGACGAAAATTTTGAATTATTATTCCGTGGGGAACAAAGTCTGTATTTTGTTGATGATCACAATGTGTTGATTCTTCCTGCAAATTTTTTGTTTACAAGATATTAACTGTGTTGAAACTTGAAAGTGGCCATTGTCTACTACTTGTTTGTGTCAGTTTTTTCATTTATTTTTCTCTTGTATTTTTTAATAGCCTACTGGCTGATACGTTCTCTTAGGGACATCTTATCTCAAAACTGAATATTGCAGTACTAGTTGCTAGTAGCATTTTTGTTGACGCCAACCCATGCAGCACTACGTGATGGATATTTGATAGGCCCTGGTATTGGCACAGGAGAGAGATATTGATGCTTGTATGGTGTGGTGCTGAAAAGCAGATGCATTTTATACAGTAAAGGAACTTATTAAGGTAACCTTAAAAACGGTTATGTCATTACCATGTAATCTCTGCCATACTTTTGGCTAATTTTGTTCCATATTAGCGCTGCCTGTTTATATAGATGCCACAACATTTTTAGCCCTTGGCGTACTTTTTGTAGGACAGCAAGTCTTATGTACCATCCTCTACTTTATATCTGCTTATTGTTACATATGTATGTTGCATGACATTCAGGAAACATTATTACTACAAAACGTTGATGTGTGTTTTGATGTCAGCTAGCAAGTGTGCCAAATTGTCTTTCTGGCTACTGATATGTTGTGGCAGACACTTATCCCGCGGAATGAGCCAAGTTATGATCTTCAGCGCATTACAATACTTGTATATAGCTATGGTTGTTGTTTGGGC
>CAMZMU010000086.1:11374313-11420897 GCA_947311845.1 Poa pratensis
GGAGAAAAGGACCATCCAAGCCCTCCACCTGGGGGAAACCACGCCGTTGCATGACATCTAAAAGATAATCCCATCTCATAGAATCGAAAGCCTTAACTATGTCCAGCTTCATTAGCAGAGTGGGGTGGTTTCGGTGGAGGCGCCCTTGCAGTGTTTCGCACATACATGAAGTTGTCGTGGATGCTTCGGGACTTGATGAAGGCACTCTGGGCAGTGAGATACCAAATCATTCATTTTCGGCGCGAGCTGGCTAAGCCATAGCCTTGGCGATGATCTTGGTAATAATGTATCAAGCTAATGGGGCGAAGTCAGTAATAATCCTCGGCCCCATCCTTCTTGGGCAGCAGGGCAAATGTTTGGCCGAGTTGATGATCTGGAAGTTGTTAACCGAGAGCTCGGAGAAGGCACGATGACACCATAAGATCCTTGCGGATAGTCCCAGCAAGAAGTGAAGAAGGCCGTGGTATAACCGTCCGGTCCTGGCGCCTTATCCGAGGGCAATGTTGTCAATGCATCCTTGATCTCATCAGCAGAAAAAGGCAGGGCCAGATCCCCCAGTCATCCACGCCGGTTGATCGCAGCCCAGTTAAGATCCATCTGCGGGGGGGGGGGGGGAGGGCGGTCGTCCGAGGACTGGGTGAAGTGATCGAAAATCAGTTGGCCTTACCTCATGCGAAGAAACCCATCCCCCATTGAGCTTCAACTTCTGTATGTGGTTTTTTTCGACGTCTTGAATTGACGCGCATATGAAAGTACTTAGTGTTGGCGTCTCCCACTTTTAGATTAGTGATTCTGGAAGCTTTCCTTTCTGAGAGCGTTCCAAAACAACAAGCCCCAGGACCCGCCTCTTAAGAGCAGCCCGCAAGTTCTTTTCCTTGGTTGAAAGCACCCGAAAATCTTGAGCAATGTCGAGCTGTAAAATGACGTCCAGAGCCATAACAAATTGCAGCTTGTGGTCGGAGAAGCCTTTGCTCCAAACGCGAAGTTTCCTCGCAGTATGCTTCATCTTGTGATTGAGCACGTGAACAGGCTGAGTGTGCGTGGTCGGCTGGTCGATCTGGGACGCGATGAACGATGGATGGATCCAGTCCGGATGTGAACGCTGCCACGACGCCCTTTTGTAACTGCTGGCAGCACAAGGACAGGCGATCTTCCCGTGTCCAAGGTGGACACGGAGGATGCATTCATGCTGCTATGTGCGCCGCACACGAAGGACACGAGTAGTTAGGGTCTGTTTGTTTGGGCTCAGGCTTTAGCTTTTACTGCTTTAGGTGTCTAGAAGCACAAGCCCAGCCAAACACTTTATTTTTTGGGGTGGGCTTCATTAAGCGCTTGTGTCATTTGCACTGTGAGCCGAGAAGCACGTCGGGACCAACTTCCCGCAATTCTCAACTTAAGAAAACAAATCGTTTGTTGAACTGCCACTCAAAGTTTGTTTATTTACAAGGGCCTGCCACCGCAAAGAAACACCAGAAGCATACCTCTTCCCCAACAGATCGAACCATTCTTTTCCCAGCCCGCACAGCTCCAAAAAGAAAGAAAAGAAGAACAGATCTGCAGGAGGCGACTAGGGTTTGAGGCTACCGCCGGCCTGCGCCTCTCCCTCCGGCGCCGCCGCCGTCGTGAAGGATCTCGCCGCCCCCATCTCCTCCCCGTGTGCTTGCTCTCCGTCCTCCCCACGCACCTCCTCCCCTGCTGAAAGTGCATGTGTTGCCCCATGCATGGTTTTGGTAATTAATGACAATCCTTATGGACCAACGTTTGCATTGAGATATACTAGTAGATCTTGTCCATAGGAAAAGATTGGAGTTCATGTGTTGGACTCTAGAAGATTACATGATGACCAAGGTTCCATCCAAGGGTTTACATGAAGAATGGTCATGTGAAAAGTTGAGCTTATTGCAAGCATGGCTTGAAAAAGAAGATTGAGTGAACTTCATGTTTATCTCCAAGCCATCATCTATATCAAGAAAAGAATATGAAGCGCAAGTGGATACATGAAGATGGAGCTTAGCGAGGCTCTCCCATAATGGAGTATGGGGGAGCATTTGGAGAAGCCTTCATCAAGCATGTGCTAGCAAGCACAATCAAGAAAGGTGTTACAACTGAGGGAGTCAAGATCGTCATCATCAAGCTCAAATGGAATGCGCAAGGCAAAGGTATGATCTTGATAGGGTTTCTATTTTACCGGTCTCGTGGTGTTAGGGGAGACCGGGTTATAGGATAGACGGCGTACTATCAAGAGGGGCTCTCAAGTGAGTAACTTGATCGCATCTTTGTGGAGAGCTCAAACCTTTGCATATTTGACATATCATCTTTCTTGGTTCTATTTGGCTTTTATCCATGTGAGAATTTAGAGCTTGTGTTCATCTTCATACCAAGCTCTAGTTCATCAAAAACGGATTTCATTTGAATATTTTGTGGTGTTTTTTATGTTGGAGGTTTTACCGGTTCGTCTCTTGTAGAGAGGTCAAACTCTCCTTATGGTCTCCTCCTCACATGATGGACTATGATGTTTCTATGCATGATCTTGTAGTGCTTGTGATTATCTTTGGAGCAAGCCCAAGATCATAGATAATGGAGTCCGATGGAAAACTTGTTGCGTTCTCGGTGTTGGAAATATTACCGGTCCTCCTCGAGATAAGGTCCACACCTCCCATGTAGTACCGCCGGAACGGGCGGTAGTACCGCTTGCCCTGGGCTGGGAAGCCATAGCGGCAGTACCGCTCCCAATAACCGCCGAAATACCTCTTCGGACGCAACGTGCGGTACTGGCAGCAGCACTGCCGGCGGTAGTACCGTCCTGGGATTCCTGCGTAGCCCGAAGCGGCGGTAGTGCCGCCCGCACTACCGCTCCAGACATGCCTCGGAGGCTTTGTGCGGTACCGACCGCGGTACTACGGGCGGTAGTACCGCCGGCACGTGATGAGGCTACGGCTGACCATTTGACCCTGCGGCTGCGCGAAGCGCGCTGGCGGTAGTACCGCCCTTTTCAGCGGTAGTACCGCTCTGGCGGTAGTACCAACCATTCCAGCGGTAGTACCGCCCGTTCGCGAATCTGTCTCCAACGGTTCGTTTTTCTGGGGGCCTGTTTAAGGCCCCCTTCTTCCCCAAAGGGGTAGCTCTTCCAAGCACGTTTTTCCCCCACTCTCCTTCATTGTTGACCTTGGAAAGCTTGCCCCTCTCCCAATTCCTCCCATGATTCTTGCATATCTTTGAGGGATTTGAGAGAGGAGATCTAGATCTACATTTCCACCAATCCATCTCTCCTCTAAGTGAGGGGAACCTAGTAGATCTTGGAGTTCTTGGGGTTTCTCCTCTTTGTTCTTTCTCTCTTCTCTCCTCCCCCCCCCCCCATAAGCATTAGTTGCTTTTGGTGGGATTTGAGAGTGAAGGATTTGAGCACTTGTGCTCTTGCCATTGCTTCGTTGCATCGGTTTGTGCTCTCCACGAGGATTCGTGGAAGTTGAAAGCTTATGAACTTGTTACTCTTGGGTCTTTGGACCCTAGACGCCCGTGTGGTGGTTGAGACCCTTGTGTGGTCATGATACATCTCAAACGTATCTATAATTTCTGATGTTCCATGTTGATATTATACCAATTGTTACATGTTTTATATACACTTCATAGCATTTTTATGCATTTTCTGGGACTAACCTATTAACAAGATGCCACAGTGCCAGTTCCTGTTTTCTGCTATTTTTGTATTCCAGAAAAGCTAGTATGGAAATATTCTCGGAATTGGACGAAACTTGGACAGAACCTCCTATTTTTCCAACACGAAGACGGAGTCCAGAGGAGACACGGAGGGGAGCCACGTGGCGCCCACACCATGGGCCGCGCGGGCCCCCCTGCCGCGCCGTGGGGTGGTGTGGGGCCCTAGCTCGGGAGGGTTCAGAAGCTCTTCCCGGCACCCTGCTGGAGAGGGGAATCATCACTGGAGGGCTCTACATCACCATGCCTGCCTCCGGAGTGATGCGTGAGTAGTTCATCCTTGGACTATGGGTCCATGGCAGTAGCTAGATGGTTGTCTCTCCACTTTATGCTATCATGTTTAGATCTTGTGAGCTGCCTATCATGATCAAGATCATCTTATTGTAATGCTACATGTTGTGTTTGCTGGGATCCGATGAATATTGAATACTATGTCAAGTTGATTATCAATCTATCTTATATGTTATTTATGATCTTGCATGCTTTCCGTTACTAGTAGATGCTTTGGCCAAGTAGATGCTTGTAACTCCAAGAGTGAGTATTTATGCTAGATAGTGGGTTCATGCCTCCGGTAATCTGGGAGAGTGACAATAACTTCTAAGATTGTGGATGTGTTTGCCACTAGGGATAAAATAACCGATGCTTAGCTTAAGGGTACGCCGTTAGGTCTAATGCATTTGTTTACTTTACGCACATTACTTAATGCAATTATCCGTTGCTTGCAACTTAATACCAACGGGGAACTCGGTATGACAACCTGGCGGTGGATTATTAGTCATAGACTGTTGGATAACGGTCTATGTATTTTGTCGTAATGCCCACATGAATATCATAGTAATCATCATGTCATATATATGCATTGTCATGCGCTCAATATTTTGTCAATTGCCCAGCTGTAATTTTTCACCCAGCATGTTAGTTATCTTTTATGGAGAGACACCACTAGTGAACTGTGGACCCCGGTCCATTCTTTTACACTGATAATACAACCAACTGCAAACACTGTTCCTTTTCATTCTCTGCAATTTACTACTGTTTTCCACACCATACGTTTAATCCTTTGTTTTCAGCAAGCCGGTGAGATTGACAACCTCACTGTTTCGTTGGGGCAAAGTAGTTTGATTGTGTTGTGTGCAGATTCCACGTTGGCGCGGATTCCCTGGTGCTGCGCCGTGCCATATTCCGCCACCAACAACCTTCCGAAGCGATTTCTTGCTCCTACTGGTTCGATTAAACCTTGGTTTCATACTGAGGGAAAACTGCTTCTATACTGCATCATACCTTCCTCTTGGGGTCTCCCAGCGAACGTGTGATCCACGCAATCAAGCATATTTTCTGGCGCCGTTGCCGGGGAGCAGAAGCACTTCGGTTCAGCAATCTCCTTGCCTTCCTTCCACACGCCATATTTTCTGCCATATTGGGAAGCAAGAGGATTTCTGCAAGGGGAGTTTCACGCTTCCAATCTCTTTACTTTGTTATTGTCTTGCTTAGTTTATTTTTATTTAGTCTTGTTTGCTTTATTTATCAAAAACACAAAAAAATTAGTTACTTTTATTTTCGAATTGTTATTTTTCAGTCTTGTTATCATGTCTAGCCCTGTTCCTGTCATCATGTCACCTGAGGAAGAGATCTTCACTTTCAAGCAAGGAGTGAGGAGAGTTTTAAAGATGCTTGGTCTAGAATTTTTGAGTCTTATGCTAAAACTGAACCTAAAATGACTTTAAGCCTGCTTCTTAGTAGCTTTTATTTTGGTCTTGTTCTTTGCTACAGATATGCTTTAGATGCTGTGGTAGGAGGAGATTTCCTTCGTTATGATGGGGATCAAGCTTTTAATGCTATAAAAAAATGATTACAATTTCTAGCCCTCCAATCAGTAAAATTGATTTGGCTTTGACAAGCATAAGTGATAGACTTAACACTCTTGAAACAAACATATCTGGTCTAAAAGAAGGGTATAATCAAATTTGTGAACACTATGATAATGTGCCAGTAAATTTTGAACCATCGGGATGGGTTCCCTCAGTAAAAGTTGTTATCAATGGTGAAACTTTTCATGCTCGCTGTGATATTATGTCTGAATTCTGTTTAATGCCCAAGGATATTTTTGATTCCTTAAATCTTTGGGAGCTTTCCAAATGCGAAGATTGTATAATTTTGGGTGATAATACTATTAAATTACCAAGAGGAGTAGCCGAAGGAGTATTTACAAAACTCCTGGGATAACAATATCTATTGATTATCTTGTCATTGAATGTGCAGGAGTAGGACAAATTACGCTTGGAAGATCTCTGTTGAAACGCTTTGGAGCAATAATAGATGTGGGCCAAGGCACTATGAATTTCGCCTCTTCACCTATGTGTAACCAAGTATTTCCTAAAGATAAGGGTAAAGGTAAGAGAGCTAAGCGTAAGATTGTTGATGCTTCATCACTTGGAAACACTTGATTCTTACTTTCTGCGCCTAGCTGAAAGGCGTTAAAGAAAAGCGCTTATGGGAGACAACCCATTATTTTATTTCTGCAATTTTTTTTTGAGTCAAGGAGTTGTTTACTTCTGTAACAATTCCTTTGTATCTTTATTTTATCGCATTGTTGTGCCAAGTATTGCCTCTAATAGGAAGATGATGCTAGATTTGGATTTCTGCGCAGGAACAGATTTCTGCTGTTCACCGTTTTAATTCTGTAAAATCACAGAAAAATTATTTAAATCTGAAATTTTTGTGCGTGATCCTCAGATATGTACGCATCTTTCGTTAGTTTAAAGTTTTTCGATCTGAGCAACGTAAGTGCCTCGAAAAAATTCGTCTTTGCGGACTGTTCTGTTTAGACAGATTCTGTCTTTTATTTTTCGCATTCTCTCTTTTACTAGTGTTGAGTGGAATTCTTTTTTAGGGTGAAGAGCTTCACATAACATCAGTGGCAGTAGCTAATGTTAAAAGTAACGGTCATGTTTGTGTCCTTATAGAACATGTGAGTTTTTGATTGTGCACTAACCCTCTAATGAGAATTACTTTGAGTTTGGTGTGGCGGAAGTTTTCAAGGGTCAAGAGAGAAGGATGATATAATGTGATCAAGAAGAGTGAAGAGCTTAAGCTTGGGGATGCTCCCATGGATCACCCCAGCATATTTCAAGAAGACTCAAGCGTCTAAGCTTGGGGATGCCCAAGGCATCCCCTTCTTCATCAGCAACTTATCAGGTCATCTCTAGTGAAACTATATTTTAATTCTTTCACATCATATGTGCTTTACTTGGAGCGTCTGTGTGCTTTTATTTTCAGTATTTTATTTTTCTATGGTCAACTTGATTGGACCCCAGCATTCTTGATTGGGAGAGAGACACGCTCCGCTTTTTCATATGAATACTCCTATTCTTCACTTATACTTGTTGAGTATTCTTATCTAGCTATTGCTATGCTTTTAGCTCCTGTTTTTCATGCATCTCTTATTCAGAGCTGTTAGTTCTTTTAAAGAAAGTACTCTCTTGCTTCACTTATAATTGTTTGGAGAGTTTATGTTGAAATAAATTGATTGGTGTTTGGTTGGAACAGAAAATGTTGCATGTGGTAGATGGTATAATGGAAAAAGCTTACATATTCTTGTAGATCATATTGGATAATTTGATACTTGTCAATTGTTTTGAGTTATCAAGTAGTTCATGTTTAAGCTTTTGTATCATGTAGTTAAAACCTATTAATGAAGAACTACCGTAAAGCTCGTTGAAATTTGGTTTGCATGATTGGTATCTCTAAGGTCTAGATATTTTCTAGTAAAAGGGTTTGGTTAACAAGGAAGACAGTGTAGAGTCTTATAATGCTTGCAATATGTTTTCATATAAGCTTGCTGTGTCGGTTGATATCCTGTGTTTGCTTCAAATAACCTTGCTAGCCTAAACTCTGTACTGAGAGGGAATGCTTCTCGTGCATCCAAAACCTTGAGCCAAAATCCATGCCATCTGTGTCCACCATAACTACCTATATGTGGTATTTCTTGCCATTCCAAGTAAATTTTTCATGTGCTACCTTTAAACTATTCAAACTTTATTACTCCTATTTTGTGTCAATGTTTACCAAGCTCATGAGGACGGGGTGGATGTCTTTATGTCAACTGTCAAACAGACTTTACCACCGGACTAGCGGCATATACATCCGCTTATCCATTAATTTTGCAAAAAGAGCTGGCAAATGGGGTGCCCAGTCCCAATTAATTACAACTTTAACCGCTTAATTCTCTTCACATTTTTGCCCTGATTTATCAGTCAAGCAATGACAAACAGTGAAATATCTGCATGTGTAAACAAAAGAGAAAGAGGGATGATCTGCCTTGCTGGTAGAAATAACGTCCTTCATGGGAGCCGCTCTTAAAAGTCTGGTTGGCAGGGGTCATATTGTACTTTCCATTTTCTGATTCGTTGACAATTAACAAACACCTCTCAAAACTTATTTTTACTCTCTATATGATTTCAAAAACTTAAAAAGCTCTAGCACATGATTTAATCCCTGCTTCCCTCTGCGAAGGGCCTTTCTTTTACTTTTATGTTGAGTCAGTTTACCTACTTCTTTCTATCTTAGAAGCAAACACTAGTGTCAACTTTGGTGCAACAATTTTTATATGCTCATATTGCACTTATTATATGCTTTGTGTTGACAAATATCCATGAGATATATATGTTGAAAGTTGAAAGCAATTGCTGAAACTTAAATCTTCCTTTGTGTTGGTTAAATACCTTTTACTTAGAATCTATTGCTTTATGAGTTAACTCTTATGCAAAACTCTTTGATGCTTGTCTCGAAAGTACTATTCATGAAAAGTTTTTGCTTATATGATTCAGTTGTTTGCTCATTATCTACTTGCTAGCAAACTATAGACCATTGACCTGGATCACTTCATTCATAACATGTGCTTTACAATATTATTTGATCAAGATTATGATTGTAGCATGTCACCTCAGAAATTATTTTGTTTTTATCGTTTTACCTACTCGAGGACGAGTAGAACTAAGCTTGGGGATGCTTGATACGTCTCAAACGTATCTATAATTTCTGATGTTCCATGTTGATATTATACCAATTGTTACATGTTTTATATACACTTCATAGCATTTTTATGCATTTTCTGGGACTAACCTATTAACAAGATGCCACAGTGCCAGTTCCTGTTTTCTGCTGTTTTTGTATTCCAGAAAAGCTAGTCTGGAAATATTCTCGGAATTGGACGAAACTTGGACAGAACCTCCTATTTTTCCAACACGAAGACGGAGTCCAGAGGAGACACGGAGGGGAGCCACGTGGCGCCCACACCATGGGGCCGCGCGGGCCCCCCTGCCGCGCCGTGGGGTGGTGTGGGGCCCTCGTGGCTCCGCAGCCGCCGCCCTTTCGCCTATTTATTCCTCCCGACGCGAAAACCCTAATACCCGAGCCATTATCCACGAAAAGTTCCAGAGACGCCGCCGCCGTCAACCCTAGCTCGGGAGGGTTCAGAAGCTCTTCCCGGCACCCTGCCGGAGAGGGGAATCATCACCGGAGGGCTCTACATCACCATGCCTGCCTCCGGAGTGATGCGTGAGTAGTTCATCCTTGGACTACGGGTCCATGGCAGTAGCTAGATGGTTGTCTCTCCACTTTATGCTATCATGTTTAGATCTTGTGAGCTGCCTATCATGATCAAGATCATCTTATTGTAATGCTACATGTTGTGTTTGCTGGGATCCGATGAATATTGAATACTATGTCAAGTTGATTATCAATCTATCTTATATGTTATTTATGATCTTGCATGCTTTCCGTTACTAGTAGATGCTTTGGCCAAGTAGATGCTTGTAACTCCAAGAGTGAGTATTTATGCTAGATAGTGGGTTCATGCCTCCGGTAATCTGGGAGAGTGACAATAACTTCTAAGATTGTGGATGTGCTGTTGCCACTAGGGATAAAATAACCGATGCTTAGCTTAAGGGTACGCCGTTAGGTCTAATGCATTTGTTTACTTTACGCACATTACTTAATGCAATTATCCGTTGCTTGCAACTTAATACCAACGGGGAACTCGGTATGACAACCTGGCGGTGGATTATTAGTCATAGACTTTGTTGGATAACGGTCTATGTATTTTGTCGTAATGCCCACATGAATATCATAGTAATCATCATGTCATATATATGCATTGTCATGCGCTCAATATTTTGTCAATTGCCCAGCTGTAATTTGTTCACCCAGCATGTTAGTTATCTTTTATGGAGAGACACCACTAGTGAACTGTGGACCCCGGTCCATTCTTTTACACTGATAATACAACCAACTGCAAACACTGTTCCTTTTCATTCTCTGCAATTTACTACTGTTTTCCACACCATACGTTTAATCCTTTGTTTTCAGCAAGCCGGTGAGATTGACAACCTCACTGTTTCGTTGGGGCAAAGTAGTTTGATTGTGTTGTGTGCAGATTCCACGTTGGTACCGGATTCCCTGGTGCTGCGACGTGCCATATTCCGCCACCAACAACCTTCCGAAGCGATTTCTTGCTCCTACTGGTTCGATTAAACCTTGGTTTCATACTGAGGGAAAACTGCTTCTATACTGCATCATACCTTCCTCTTGGGGTCTTCCAGCGAACGTGTGATCCACGCAATCAGGTCACTTGTAGCTGTTCGGGAGCCCCAATCCCGTAGTGGGTTGTGCCCCGGATCGTTGTTGAAAGGCTCCGGATTTCCGCCTCGAAGGATTCCGATAGTGGAAGGTGAACCAAACCTTTGTGGTGCGGTTCATCGGAGAAGAAGGTGAAACCTTTGTGGTTGTTGAACCATTGTGTTGGTTCACACCTCTCCAACGAGACGTACTCCCCTAAAAAGGAGGAACTCGGGAATACATCCTCGTCTCCGCGTGCCTCGGTTATTTCTATACCCGAGCTCTTTACTTATGCACTTTACATTGTGATAGCATTCGTGCTTGAAGTATTCTATATTGTTATCACCTTGTTGCTTGTCTTGCTTAGCATAAGTTGTTGGTGCACATAGGTGAGCCTAGTTTATTTAGATTGTTGGCTTGTTAATTTAAACACCTAGTTTTATTCCGCAATTATCAAGCCTAAACCGGAAAAGTTTTAATCGCCTATTCACCCCCCTCTAGGCGACATCCTTGTCCTTTCACCTGCCTCATATCGAACGGAGGGCCGGCCCATCCACAGCTGCTCGAGTTGGCCGTTGCCTCCATCCACGTCGTCGACGACGCACCGGTGACCACCTTCTTTCCCCGGATCTTCGTCGAGCTGCTGAGGTGAGCCTACCTTCGGTCGGTCCCTTTCTTTGTACGATTTGGTCTGCATATGTGTTGCTATGTGTGTTTGATTGTAGAAATTGATGTTTGTATTGGCTAGGACTGATTTGGTGTATGATATTGGCAGACTCGTGTTCATAATTTTTAAGTTGTTTATATTCTTGTTCATGCATGATTTAGATGGAACAAGAGAGTAAGAACCAGCCCAAAGCCAATTGGGATTCACTTGCTGCCAAAGCTTTTTGTGAGATCTGTGCTCAAGAGAAGTTGGATGGCAACAGACCAACTGCATTTTTGAGCAACACGGGGTACAAGAACTTAGAGAGGAAGTTCTATGAAATAACTAAAAGAGCTTACACTAGAAAACAATTCAAAAACCGATGGGATGCTATGAAATCTTTGTATTTAGCATGGAAGTATTATAGAAGTAGAGCAACTGGACTTGGATGGGACCCTGAGAAGATGACCTTTACTGCTGATGAAGAATGGTGGAAAGAGACACTAGAGGTATACATTCGATCTCATATTCATCATGTTTTTTGTTGTGTGTGATTTTGACATGAGATTCACATCCGTAGTTGCCGGATGACCGGGATCGGCACATGACACTAGGATATTCAAGGATACCTTGAAAAAGTATGAAGAAGAATTCCCACATCCGCCTCCAGGTTAGAAATCTTGATTTCGGTTGACAAAATACGCAAATAATACAATACTTGATTCCTTTGATGTGCACTAACTTTTTTTGTTTAGGAAAATATTACCTTGTTGATTCCGGTTATCCCAATCAGACCGGGTATCTTGCTCCATACAAGGGACAAAAGTACCATCTGCCGGAGTTTCAAAAAGGCCGCAAATCAAGTGGAAAACATGAAGTTTTTAATCATGCTCATTCGTCACTGAGAAATGTCATTGAGCAAGCCTTTGGTGTCTTGAAGATGAAGTGGCGTATTTTGCTACATATCACAAGTTACCCAATGGAGAAGCAAGCACGCATCATAGTTGCATGTATGGCACTCCACAACTGGATACGAGAGAGTAATCTACATGACAAGGAGTTCTACAAGTGCGATCAAAATGAGAATTATATGCCGGGAAACATACAGCCCGAGCCATCTGTAGCACTTCCTGGACTTCAGGTTGGGGTTGAGCATGGCAACATGAACGTGACACGTGAAAATATAGCAGATGGTTTGATCGGAGATGTGTAGCTAGCTTGGTTACAACAACTAGATTTCTATTTTATCCCTAGCTAATTGTAATATAAGAACCTCGTTCTATTTTGTCTCATGTATTCGTATCGAATGTGTTTTGTTAACTATGCAAGTCTACGATAAAAAACTATGTCTTAAATATGTCGTTTATTAACTGAAAAATGTGCTGAGCATATTATTTGAGTTCGTACAAAACATAATCAGCGAAATAATCTTCGGTCAATACTCATACATCATCTTCAGCATACAAGGGTATTTCAGACTATCATCACCATGTACATGTCCACCAGCCGTCCCAAAAGCAAGTTGCCAAACAGCATTTTCAGATTTCACCAGCTGTCCAGCTCCAGCTGCTTCTCAGATTCTACCAGCTCCAGCTGCTTCTCGTTCAGGTACAGCTCAAATAAACAGGGTCTTAATGTCCTTGTGTGGGCATAAAACTGAGTGAGTGAATGCTCGGATCTGCACGAGCAGCTTCGGTGTTCGGAATTTGAACTCCCCCCAAGAGTACTAGCCCATCAAGCGGTAGATCAGCTAGCTAGGCTTAACCACCGGCACGGTATATATCCACCAAAGAGATAAAACAAAATTGGATTTCTAGATCGAGCACAAGTTCAACGTATTGTTTTATGCAGATTTCATGCTCCCGAGATCCGGTGATCTCACTACTTTCAAAAAATCAAAATAATATTTAATTTTAATTAAAAAACTGAAAAAAATCATGCATATTCTCAACTCAGGAGGAAAACATGACTTTCCGCGTATTTTTCCACAACTTTTGTTTCGGGAACATGCCTCGTTCTTTCGATTTTCCTATGAACTTCCCTTCCCTACTCATAGCGCCCTGCACCATCATCCGGAGGCGTGCACATTATTGTTAATAACAATAACTGAAAAAGGATAATGTTATTTATACAGAACTTTAGTTATTTGTCGTGTTTTTAAATTATTTTTGCGAGCAGAGCGTGCATGGGCAGCTCATGTGAGTAAGCTGAATTTAGCCAACTTTTTGTTATGTGACCACGCACTTAACCTTTTCTTTTTACTACGAGTAGTATATGAAAATGTTTCGTCTACGACACTGGAATATTTCAGACGCGAAACTGAATTTTACTGTAATGTCTCTGTAGTTCAGTTTGTGTTATTCTTTCGCCACGTGGTCAATTTTGTCCATTTTGCCACTCTTGTTATATACAGTAGAAGCCTACGAAAGCGTGCTGCGGGCGGTGCATGGGGCGTGGCAGATTTCCGGCGCAAGAAAGAAAGAAAACACGGCGATGACGGAGTGGACAAAGCCCCACTCATTGTTGCTCAGAGTAGTAGAAGGGATATACTCCCGCATGCAAAGGATAGAAAGTATATTTTTGATACGTACGGAGCGAGTCCGGGTGCGTCGCGGGAACTGAAATAACGGGCGACGGGGATTGGGTGCACCAACTCCTGGCATAGACTACGCTACGCTTTGCCTGCTACTTCTCCTGCTCACGATCGACGAGAATATGGACAAGTGTACTATTAGCCACAGTTGCCCGCCGGCATCGACGAGAATATGGACAAGTATCCGGTCTCCTGACATTTCCACGCGTGGCATGGCAGCGAGCAAGAGAGCCCCAACTACTCCCGGTTCTACTAACAACGACAACTTGCCAGCACACGATCCCACCCCATGTTTGATTACACATGATTTCGTCACAGCTCAGTGGGGATTTACTCATACTACTCCCTCCGTATTAAAATATATGACTTTCTACCTAGTTTCTGTATGCATGTATCTAGATATGTTTTAGTGTAAGATTCATGTAAATTTTGTATTAAAACATGTCTAGATGCATACATGCAGAAACTAGATAGAAACTCGGGCAATATTAGTAAACGGATCGAACGACACCTGCATAAAACATTCATGGCAGCATTTCAAAAACAATCGAGATCGGGATTATACTATTGAAGTGTCGGTTACTATACAATCCATGAAAATGGTCGATTTGGGACGCGATGAATGGATGGATCCAATCCGGACGTGAACGTTGTTCAGACAGAGTGCTGGCGGTACAAGGACAAGGCGATCTTCCCGTGTCCAAAGGTGGATACGGCGGATGCATTCATGCTACTACGTGCTCTGCTCTGCTTGCACGAAGGCTAGGAGCAATTAATGTTGGTTGTGTGGGGATAAAACCGAATGAATGAGAGGATCTGCACGGGCAGCTTCGGTGTTCGGAATTTGAACTTCCCCCAAGAGTACTAGCAGCAGTAGATCAGCTAGCTAGACTTAACAACCGGTACGTATCCACTCACCAAAGAGGTAATTCAAAATTGGATTTCCAGATCGTGCACGAGTCCAACGTATTTTTCCAGAACTTTTTGTTAGGAAACCTGCTTCATTCTTTAGATTTCCCAACGAACTTCCCTACGCATCATAGCGCCCTTTGCTCATGAAAACTACATTGCGGTGAATTGTGGTAAATTTATTTCACCAAAATTTTAGGTACTTTGTCGTGCTTTCAAATAATTTTTGTGTGTGTGCGTTGCCAGTTCATGCGAGTAAAGAAACATCATGTGACCACACTGAACCTTTTTCTTTTCTCGAATTGCCCGTTAGCGACAATAGTACTTCCTTCAATCAGTTTCGTCCACGCGAAACTGAATTTTCCTGTTAGATCTTTGTAAATTGTATCCGAAACAAGCTCTTAAGCTCGAAAACGAATACTATAAATGGTCCCTAAACACAAGCGGCGCTGCAATGATCCCCTGGGCAAAGGGATGCTTTATGCCACCTTTCAAGCTAAACCTTTGCTGCCACCACAACGTGGAGCGAAGCATGATCCATGAATTTTGCCAACCGGCCATTGCCGCTTTTACACCAATTCAGGGCATGCATTTTCACACTGTCCATCTCAACGCATGTGCCCTGTTCATGCAAAATGGAGTGTATCTCTAGCTCAGTGACACCGCCAGATCTCCCGGAACTCATACTGTATTAAAAGTACCACCTATAGCAGAATAGAACAAGAAAAATGGATATGGTTGGAAGAACTCCACTAGACACAAGGCAAGATCTGCCAAACCCTACTGGATCCAATATGGACAAAAGTAACTGTTCTTTATCCCTGATTGCACAGAGGCAAATCGCACCACCAGCTCCTCAATTGCCCTGCCCCCTAACACTAACAGCAACATCTAATCCATGCACCAAATTTTTTTTTTTTAGAAACTGTGGGGCAATAGATTTGCCCCTTATATTAATTAAGAGAGAGTTGTAACAACACAAGTAAGATACAACCGGATTACTCTCCCGGTAAAATTTCTCCTAATCGTTTTGCCCCCGCAAGGGCCCAAATCTTAGCCTCATTTTTTATCTTTGAAAGAATGGCTTGCGAGGATGTAAATTTGTTACGGAACACCCTAGCATTCCTCTCGTTCCAAATTTCCCATGACGTCAAGAGGACGAAGGAGGCCAAGGCTTTGCGGTTGTGAGCGCCACCTCCGGTCATAAGTTGCCACCACTCCTTGAGGGAGAGAGTAGGCCATAGAGTTTGGTCAAAATTGAGGCCAAGCCAAGCCTTCTTCAAAAGAGACCAAATCCTAATGGTGAACCGGCAATGGAGGAGTAGGTGATCGACCGTCTCGGGCGTAGTTTTGCAAAGAGGACAAATACCACAATTTTGCCAACCTCTACGGGCAAGGCGGTCCGCCGTCCATAGCCGGTTTTGGAGAGTAAGCCACGCAAAGTACTTGGTCTTCGGAGGAGCCCAAACCTTCCACACCAAGCGCTTCATGTCGGAGGAGGTAGAGCCGTAGAATTGCGCTTGATAGGCCGACTTGGCGGAGTATTCCCCATCCGCCGTGAGGTTCCACACAATGGAGTCATCGGTAGAGGCATCCAAGTTGAAGTTTTGCAACATAGTCCATAGGTCAACGTATTCGAGCAAGTGTTGCATGGAGAAGGCTTCATCCAATTTTATCTTGTGGATCCAAGCATCATTAGACAAGGCTTGATGGATGGACCAATTCTTTCTAGAGGAGGCAACATAGACAAGCGGCGCCACTTCCTTAGGTTTTAGCCCATCAAGCCACGGCGCCTCCCAAAAGTGAGTCTTCGCCCCATCCCCAACGGTAATTGTTGTAGAGGCATAGAAGAGGTCCATGTCCTCCGTAGTGCAAGGTGTACCCAATCCCGCCCATATTTTGTTTGGGTCTTTCCAAATAAGCCATGGCCACCTTAGCCGCAAAGCCCTCGCAAACTTGTCGGTGTGAAGAATCCCTAGGCCCCCAAGGTTGGTGGGGCGATAAACGGCCTCCCAATTACCCTTGCATTTCCTCCCGGAGGCTTTGTTGGTACCCGCCCAAAAGAAAGGACGGTAGATCTTGTTGAGCTTAGTAATGAGGCCCAGAGGGACAACCAAGGGTGTCAAGTGGTAAATAGCTTGGGAAGCTAGGACCGACTTGACAAGGGTGCCCCGGCTGGCCATGGTGAAGAACCTCCCAAACCAAGCGGGAACCTTTCCGGCACATTTGTCCACGAGAGGTTTGAAAGGATAAGGATGTCGCCTAGAGGGGGGGGGGGGGTGAATAGGCGATTAAAACTTTTCCGGTTAAAGGCTTGCTAATTGCGGAATAAAACTATGTGTTTAAATTAACAAGCCAACAACCTAAATATACTAGGCTCACCTATGTGCACCAACAACTTATGCTAAGCAAGACAAGCAACAAGGTGATAGCAATATAGAATACTTCAAGCACGAAGGCTATCACAAAGTAAAGTGCATAAGTAAAAGGCTCGGGTATAGAAATAACCGAGGCACGCGGAGACGAGGATGTATTCCCGAGTTCCTCCTTATTAAGGGAGTACGTCTCGTTGGAGAGGTGTGAGGCACCACAAAGGTCGATCTCAACGCCACAAAGGCTCACCCTATTCTCCGATGAACCGCACCACAAAGGTTTGGTTCACCTTCCACTATCGGAATCCTTCGAGGCGGATATCCAGAGCCTTTCAACAACGATCCGGGGCACAACCCACAACGGGATTGGGGTCTCCCGAACAGCTACAAGTGACCACACAAGGGTCCAACCACCACACGGGCGTCTAGGGTCCAAAGACCCAAGAGTAACAAGTTCACAAGCTTTCAACTTCCACGAATCTTCGTGGAGAGCACACCGATGCACCAAATGCAAAAGGCAAGAGCACAAGTGCTCAAATCCTTCACTCTCAAATTCCAACAAAGCAACAAATGCTTATGGGGGAATAAGAGAGGAAGAACAAAGAGGAGAACCACACAAGAACTCCAAGAACTAGATCCACTATGTTCCCCTCACTTAGAGGAGAGATTGATTGGTGGAAATGTAGATCTAGGTCTTCTCCTTCAATCCTCCAAAGATCAAAGAGTTTGGGTGGAGGGATTGGGAGATATCAAAGAAAAGAGCTTGCAACAATGAAGGAGAGAAAGCAAATCGTGCTGGGCAGAGCTAACTGGCTGGAGGTAGGTGGAGGGGTATTTATACCCCTCCCAGAAAAAGAGCCGTTGCAGCCAGTTTTGCACCGGAGTTTCCGGTCCAAGTGACGGAAACTCCGGCCTGGGGCGGAAACTCCGGCCTACAGAGGCCGGAAACTCCGGCCCCCACCAGGGGGTGAACAACTAACAGACGAGAGAAACACAGGCAGAAACTCCGGCCCCCTGGGACCGGAAACTCCGGTCCGGGGCGGATACTCCGGCCCCTTGGCCCGGAAACTCCGGCCCCCACCAGGGGCTGAACAAGAACTAAGCTTCTTCGAGGAAAAACCTGAGTCCGGAGACTCCGGTCCTGGTGACCGGAAACTCCGGCCTGAACAGCAGCAACAAAACAGCACAGCCTGAAATGCAATAACTTTCTCATATGAACTCCAAAACAGGTGAATCCAATTGCGTTGGAAATATTAAGGGTCACAAATATAGAGGAGATACCACACATGGAAGGTGTGGACCTTATCTCGAGGAGGACCGGTAATATTTCCAACACCGAGAATGCAACAAGATTTTCATCCGGACTCCGTTTTCTATGATCTTGGGCTTGTTCCGAAGATAACCACAAGCACTACAAGACCATGCATATTCACATCATAGTCCATCATGTGAGGAGGAGAACACAAGAGGAGAGTTTGACCTCTCTACAAAAGATGAACCGGTAAAACCTCCAACATCAAAAACATCACAAGATATTCAAATGGAATCCGTTTTTGATGAACTAGAGCTTGGTATGGAGATGAACACAAGCTCTAAATTCTCACATGGATAAAAGCCAAATAGGAACCAAGAAAGATGATATGCCAAATATGCAAAGGTTTGAGCTCTCCATAAAGATGCGATCAAGTTACTCACTTGAGAGCCCCTCTTGATAGTACGCCGTCTATCCTATAACCCGGTCTCCAAACTAACAACACGAGACCGGTAAAATAGAAACCCTATCAAGATCATACCTTTGCCTTGCGCATTCCACTTGAGCTAGATGATGACGATCTTGACTCTCTCAAGATGGAACACCTTTCTTGATTGTGCTTGCTAGCACATGCTTGATGTAGACTTCTCCAAATGCTCCCCCATACCCATTATGGGAGAGACTCGCTAAGCTCCGTCTTCATGTAACAACTTGCGCTTCATATTTTTCTCTTGATATAGATGATGGCTTGGAGATAAACATGAAGTTCACTCAATCTTCTTTTCCAAGCCATGCTTGCAATAAGCTCAACTCTTCACATGACCATTCTTCATATAAACCCTTGGATGGAACCTTGGTCATCATGTAATCTTCTAGAGTCCAACACATGAACTCCAAACTTTACCTATGGACAAGATCTACAAGTATATCTCAAAGCAAACATTAGTCCATAAGGATTGTCATTAATTACCAAAACCACGCATGGGGCAACACATGCACTTTCAAGGTTGGAAGTCGACTAACCGCAATTGCCAAATGGAGAAAGGCAACCCAAGGTATCTCATGGGGAAGGTAGCCCGCAACACAGGAAGACCGTCAAGGATAGCATCAAGGTTGACACCGCCGCAACGAATAGGAACAACGGAGCATTTTTGGAAGTTGGTGCAAAGGACCGTGACAACTCCGAAGCCGCGGAGAATGCCCGTGAGGTTTTGCACCAGTATTTACTGAGACAAAGAAAGAAGACAAATAACACACAGAAAAAATAAATCCATTCATTATCTATTCGTTCCACCACCAACTCTGATATCTCCCTCTCCTGCATCACTCCACGAGAACCCATTCCATTACACAAGAGTTTTTTCTTTCGGATATTGACAACGGGTCCAAATGTCAAAAAATTCAAAATAATTTTTTTGCATGTAGTCCAACACATTTCAACTCAGCACAAAAAGTTACGTGAAGAAAAACTGTTTTTGCAACCTGTGCAAAAAAGACAAATTCGGACATACCGAAATGTATATATACGTGTCAGAATTTTGTCTTTTTTGTACAGGTTGTTAAAAAAGTTTTTTCACCATGCCAATTTTTGTGCTAACACATCACGCTGTAATGTACATCCGGATTTTTTTCTGGAATTGTTTGACATTCTGAAAAAAAACCAAAAATAAATTAACTAATGGGTGCATCTAGACCCACTACCCAAATCGCCGCCTCCTCTTTCTTTGTGCAATATTTTAGTTTATACTTATTTTATTCTCAAGCTTTCGCTTGTGATGTGTAGGCCCCCTAGAAGTCCAAGGAGGTCATTACATAAAGTTGCACCAGACCAGAGACTCATTGCTCATCGCCTCTCTGTCCCCCTATGTATCCCGAAACAAGCTCGATCTTAAGCTAAAAACGAATATAAATGGTCCTGAGTCTGGGAATCAGTTTTGGGTCAAAGCGTATGATCTCACTACCTAAAAATCGCATTTTTAAATGTCAAAAAAATTCGTACATCCGGACATTATATGTCCTCATACAAAGTTACATGGAAAAAAGACATTTTTTCCGAGCTGTCTGAGAAAAAACAAATCACGATGCTCGAAAATAACTTTGCATGAGACATTTTTTGTCTTTTTACACGGCCCACAAAAAATGTTTTTTGTTTTAATTTTTTATTTGAATATAGAATGTATGGATGTACATCCGAAAATTTAATTTAATTTTTTTGACATTCTGAAATATATTTAAAATGCATTTTTATAAGACCCACGGGTCATAATACGTGTCCGTCCTGAGTCTCTGAACACAAGCGGCGCTGCAAGGATCCTATGGGCAAAGGGATGGCTTTTTTCGACCTTTTGAGTTGATCCTTTGCTTTCACCTAGGGGTGTAAGTGGATAAGATAATTTCTGCACCATATTCGGTTCCAAACCGTTTTGCAAAATCCATATCCGGTTTTAAGGAATCCGGCGAATAAGGATATCCGATTCCGAACTGGACACCCAAATATGGTATAGGATATGGAATGTTAAATAGCCCAAAATATTGATTAGCCAGAAATTAAATTGGATTATCTGATGGTTTTAATCCGAATAATCCGATTTTATATCGAAATGACTAACCTAATAGAGCATAATTTGCGGTTAGCGAGTTGACGAGTTCATCCGTTGAACAACAACTCACTTAAATATTTATTATACATAGTATGGAGTACAACTTTGTTTGTTATTAGGTTATTATATAATTATTTTTGGTTGTATAGTTTGACGATTTACTTATGCGCGTATATATCGGTTTAGTTTTCTTTCCGCTCTGAATCCGCTCTGTTTCCGTTCCCGAATCCGCGACCATATATATCGACCTCCGAATCCGCATCCGGTCATTATCCAATCCGCTCCAAATCCGATGAAAAAAAATGTGATAAAGGATATGGTAAAGATAAAATCCGATCCGATTTTTTTGACATCCTGAAATATATTTAAAATGCATTTTTATAAGACCCACGGGTCATAATACGTCTCCGTCCTGAGTCTCTGAATACAAGCGGCGCTGCAATTGTCCTTTGGGCAAAGGGATGGCTTTATTCAACCTTTTGAGTTGATCCTTTGCTGCCACCTAGGGGTGTAAACGGATAGGATAATTTTCGCACCATACTCGATTCCGAACCGTTTTGAAGAATCCATATCCGGTTTTAAGGAATCCGGCGGATAAGGATATCCGATTCTGAACTGGACACCCTGATATGGTATTGGATATGGAATGTTAAATAGCCCAAAATATGGATTAGCCGAAAATTAAATAGGATTATCTGACGGTTTTAATCCGAATAATCCGATTTTATACCGAAATGACTAACCTAATAGAGCATAATTTGCGGTTAGTGAGTTGACGCGTTCATCCGTTGAACAACAACTCACTTAAATATTCATTATACATAGTATGGAGTACAACATTGTTTGTTATTCGGTTATTATATAATTATTTTTGTTGTATAGTTTGGCAATTTACTTATACGCGTATATATCCGATTAGTTTTCTTTCCACTCTGAATCCGCTCCGTTTCCGTTCCCGAATCCGCGACCATATATATCCGCCTCCGAATGCGCATCCGGTCATTATCCGCTCCACTCCAAATCCGATGAAAAATGTGGTAAAGGATATGGTATAGATAAAATCCGATCCGTTTAAATTCCTACTGCCACCACCGCGTAGAGCGGTGGAGCGAAGCATGATTCACAAATTTTGCCAACCGGCCATTGCCGCTTTTACACCAAATCGGGGCATGCATTTTCACATTGTGCACCTCAAAGCATGTGCCCCCAGTGCCCAAACCCCTACTATGTCGGAAGGCATATAAAATGCATGTAAGCAAAATGGAGTGTGTCTCTAGCTTAGTGGAGACAGCACCAAGATCTCCCCCGACTAAACCAGAAAAAAATAACGCTATTAGCAGAATAGAACAAGAAATTGGAGTATGGTTGGAAGGACTCCACAAGACCAGAGGCAAGACATCAGCCTACCAACTACAGTATCAGACCCTACTGCTACTGGATCCAATATGGACAAAATAGCCATTCTTTACCCCCAATTGCAGAGAGGCAATCCACGCCATCAGCCTAACTGACCTGCCCCCTAACACTAACAGCAACATCTAATCCATGCACCAGGGTTTACTGAGATGACGTACAAAACATATTAATTATTTATTCTTTCCACCACCAACTCTGATATGCATCTCCCTCTCTCCCCCAGTTTCTTGCGTCACTCCACAAGTGAGACCATGCGAACCCATTCCATTAACACACGGTTTTTTTCTTCATTGTGCCAATATTTATTTTTATTTTATTCTCTAGCCTTGGCTTGGCTTGTGATGTGTAGGTCCCCTAGAGGTCCAAGCAGGGTCATTACATAAAGTTGCACCCGACAGGAGGAGACTCATTGCTCATCGCCTCTCTGTCCCCTCCCCCTACACACCTCACTCTCTCTCCCTAGACCTCGCTCCACATTGTTCTCTTCTTTTGAGAGAAGGGAGGAATATCTGCAGCGGAGAGGGAAACACCACGAAGTTTCAAAAGAACCGCCACCCTCTCTCTCCACACCGGCCTACCTTCATTTACTACTGGTTGCCCCCATCCTCCATTTTCTTGGTCGCCGTGCAGAGACAGAGCTCCCAGAAGGAAGTACTGCTGCTCTTGGTCTCTTGGACCTGCCTAACCTGCTGCTAGTTGTTGTGTTTGCTTCCATCTCTCTCCCTCGCCCATTCCTCTCTGGTGATTCTCCAACATCAGAGTTGTTGTAGTAGTCCCTTCAATGCAAGAAAGTATCGGCGGAAGAAGCTGTACCCGGTGAGCTTCGTCAAGCTCGTCGCTGTCCCCGAAAGCGAGGTCCTTGCAGCTAGGAGGAGGGGATATAATGGCCTCCAAGGAAGGTATTCTTCTTCTTCTCTACCCAATTCTGGTGCTCCAAACAGAATATTTTCTTGCTCCCCTTTTTTCCCTTCTCCTTCCTTCGCTGCGTCCGTTTGGGGATGTGGAGGAGGAGGAGAGTCGCGAGAAATCGTTGGCCATGACGAAACTGAAGGAGTATTTCCTGCTTGAATCTGCAGATGCTGGGGGTGGGGGAGAAGAAGGGAGGGCAGAGGAGGAATCCCGTCGTTGCCCTGCTTCTGACGAGGAAGGTGAGCAGTGGTTTGCAGATTGCTTTCCCCCATTTCGACCTGCGTGAGAAATCACAATCTTGGCTAATTTTAGCTGGATCTTTTGTTTCCTCATTTGCTTCGATTTTTCGTGCTTCATTAGGGAGGCGCAAAATCTCTTGTTTTTTTAATAATATAACAGAGTTTTGCTAAAAGAATGAAGGTTCTCATGCGATCCTGGAGTTTTTAGTTTGTGCTATCTACCACACGTGTTCTAAGTAGGACTGGGTAACATATCAGGCTTTTTGAAGGGAGATAATTGATTTCATTTTGGGTATTCTAGCCATGTTTGAAACCGGTAAACATGTTATCATTAGGTTGAGCTGTCTTTAAAATGTCTGCATATAAGAGACTGATAGGTTGTCAAACTCCTCCGAATTTTTCCTCCCCTACCAACACCTCTGAGGTGGACATTTATGTTTGTTTATCTGTACGCGCCTGCATCTGTTTCAAATATGCCTGCAAGGCTTAATTTTAGGCCTTTGGACGTGGTAGGCAGAAGGAGAGCATCAGTTTTGGAAGGTTGCAGGGGGCGGTGCAGATGTCAATTTGTTGGGTTGGGGGGGCATGCATATCTCTGCATGAGAATACCTCAGCAGGCAGCATGTGGTTTTCATGGCAAACCGGACAAGCACAAACCTCCTCCTATCATGGATCATGAAGGAATAGAATAGAGCCTGTTTGTGATAACGATGTGTTCCTTCCGATGTGCGGCATTGCGCTTTGTCTCGTTCTTGATAGTAGGTAGTTCATTTTTTCATGAATACAGGACTTCAGTTTTCTTGCCTGACAAACTTTTCGGTAGCTGATGCTATTGTGTAAATCTTGTTTTTCTCCTTTCTGTATTAGTGCAAGGAGTGGAGCAAGAAGAGAGCAAGAGAAGCTCCAGCGAACCGGCCGACGAGGATTGCGGTCGGTCAGCAACTGATGCCGCTGCGCCGAGTGAAGACCCCAGTGAGGGGCACAGCAGTGACAGCAGCAGCCAGTGTGGTGGTTCTGATGGAGGTGCGAAAGAGGTGCCTGAACTGGATTCCAAGGGCAGCAGCTACGACAACAGCGATCAGAGCTCTCCTCGAGCTGTGCTAGACATATCGGTGTCAGGAAGCGTGGACTCTGACGAGAGCTCCTCCGTTGAGCACACAGCACAGTCCAGCCGCGGTTTGCACTGGAGGAACCTGATCGGTGGACTGATACTGTCGAGGAAGAAGCTGATGGCTAGAGCGGTGACATTCCCTCAGAGATCCAAGAGCTCAGGGCTAAAACAGTACCTGGGGAGGATGCGGAGCGGTAGGAACCAGATAGACTGCAGTGCCATTGCCCCAGAGATCTTCCCTGAGATCGAGAAGTGGAGGCCATCATGGAGAAGCTTTGACTATGATGAGCTTTGTGCTGCAACTGACAGATTTAGCTCAGGTAACATGCACACTAATTTCTATGTTGATGTAATTCAGCGACTTAATAATTAGGCTCTGTCACCATCATCGCAAAACTTGTGGATGTAGCTTTGCCATAAAGCTATGGCTGTATAATTGGACTGCTGTGATTTCAACAGGAAAGAGGGTTTGAGGTCCTAATCATGAACTGCTCCTTAGGTTAATGATGCTTGTTACTGGTTACCAGTTGGAAAAATTCAAGCACTTGAATTCATTATTGCTATTAGTCTATGCTAGTATCTTTAGTGTGTCCGATTTTCTAGATTGTGGTACCTCCAATACATTACTGTTTTTAGACTGTAGTGTCATAAAGCTTTGATTATCTTGGCCAGAATTACTTTTGTGTCTGCATTATTGCTAAACTTTTTTTTTCTTGACACCTTATATTACTAGATAATTTGATCGGAAAGGGAGGGCATGCTGAGGTGTACAGAGGACAGCTGGCTGATGGACAATTTGTGGCAGTGAAGAGATTAACAAAGGGTGGTAACAAAGAGGACAGGATTAGCGACTTCCTATCGGAGCTTGGAATTATAGCACATGTTAACCACCCAAATGCGGCACAGCTCCTGGGGTTCAGTGTGGAAGGTGGCCTGCACTTGGTTCTTCAATTCTCACCACATGGAAGCTTGGCTTCTGTTCTCCATGGTACGGTCCTGTCTAACAATTTGTTAGGCAATGAATGATACAGTTGAGGTGTCGTGGTGGCGTAGTTTGCATCATATTACCAAAAAAAGAGGGACAGAGCATTTTTGTTAGACATATATGCCAATACAACATAAAGATTTAAAAAGTATCTTAAATGCTGCTGTCCATTGAGTGCATATTGGGATCATGTAAGGTCAAAGGTCATAATTTGCATTTCTGTATGCTATTTACAAATAATGCATCATGAGTTCATGTAGTGCTTTTTCAGTTGCTTCAGAATCACATATACTATAGTTTAAAACTTATACATGTCAGAAGAATTACTCTTGTAATGAAAAGGACACTGTAAATAAGAATGTACTTGAGGTGCCATCAATCTAGTGATAAATGTAGCTCTTCTGATCAGGTGCAAAGGGAGCCCTCAAGTGGAAGGCCCGGTTTGATATTGCACTAGGAATCGCTGAAGGGCTATTTTATCTACATGAAGGCTGCCATCGGCACATAATTCACAGAGACATCAAGGCTTCAAATATTCTTTTAACTGAAGACTATCAACCTCAGGTACTTATTCTGCTGTTAATTCTGTTACGCTAGGTCGCTAGCCCCACCCCGTTCTATTATTCCTGATGATGTAAAGCTGATACATTGTTTGCTCCCTCGTTGCACAGATCTCAGATTTTGGCCTTGCGAAATGGCTTCCTGACAAATGCACCCATCAGGTTGTGTTCCCCATTGAAGGCACATTTGGGTGAGTTTTATATGTTCCTGACTACTGCTTCGTGTTCATGATGATATCATACTTCCCAGTAAACCAAAGCAATGGTTCTTTGTTATTCCAAATTTGATTTTACGCCCTTTTACAGCTATATGGCTCCAGAGTACTTCATGCATGGGATCATAAATGAGAAGACCGACGTGTTTGCATATGGAGTATTGCTTCTTGAATTAGTAACAGGGCGGAAGGCGGTGGACTCTTCCAGACAAAGCCTAGTGATTTGGGTGAGTATAGCAGATTGCTCTGATATGCTTTCTCACAAATAGATTCCAATGAGTTAACTGAATATCATTGTTTGATCATATAAATGTAGCAAACTCACAATTCAATTTTAAGTTAAGAATGTGCATGGAAAACATAAAGCAGGATAGTTACGTACTACTGGAACCCTTGGAATTCATAATTTTTTCTGTATCATCTCAAAGGCAAAACCGCTGCTCGAGTCAAACAACATGAAGGGGCTAGTGGATCCTTCTCTTGATGCTGGATATGACCCAGAAGAGATGGCACTCACCCTAGCAGTAGCATCCATATGCATTCACCACAGCTCAAGCTTGCGGCCTAGTATGAGAGCGGTGAGTAACTTGGGCGTCTCAGTCACTTTTTTACGTTGAAAATGAGCACTGTAAATTGATGAGTGATGCGCCGGTTGCAGGTGGTCCGTTTCTTGAAGGGAGATATGGAATCACTTGAACTGATGGGAAAGCCTAAACCGACGAAGCCCCCTATGTTCGAATCCTGTGATTCAGAAGATTACACTCGCACAAGCTACCTCAACGATCTGGACAAGCACAAGCAGCTTGCCTTGGAGCAGTAAACTTAGTTGACTCTGGACAGATTTTGTCATCTTTTTGTACATTGTCACTGTCTACATTGTGATCTCCCGCTTTCCAGAGATGCTTACAGATTGTGTGGATAGATGTGAGGGATCAATACTTCCTGGTTGATGATCTAAGGTGCCATTTTGGCTTCCAATCCTTACTGTAGGATGTGATACTATGATCTGTATGACCAGGGCCATCATGTCAAGTGATGCTGCCCAAGTGACAGCATATCACTATTGCTCAGATGGGAAGATGTTTAGAAATAGAAGAATTGATGTATTTTGATCTTGTGCAAGGTTAATTCATGTATCCTTGTTGTGATCTATTCTTTTGGCAGTTTAGGCTTTCAGCAATTGTGTTTGATGCTTGATGGATAGGCTCACTCACTGCATTAACATTGGTTATATGATTCCAGCTTACATTGATCTGCTACTGCTAAGGCTTAAGCAATGAATGTTCAACACTGGCTACAGGGCATTGCCTACATCTCTGGCCAAATCTGGGAACTATATATATTCTTTAACAAAATATGCGAGAAAGCTGTGACAAAATTCATATTGCATCTTTTGTTTCACATTGAACTGTAGCAAAAAAATCTGCCTTCTACTGTGCATTTATGCACTATTCTCTACAACCGCATAGGCAAGAAAGCAAAAGAAAACAGACAGAGACAACATTGTTCTTGCAAGTAGAATTGCCATACATACATTCATTACCTCATTATATGGTACAATGCCTGAAGATTTTACCTCCTGCTTAACATTAAACCTCGTATCCAGGATTGACCATCTGCTGGACATCTCCATAGCTTTCTAACTCATGCAAGTCCTCTACGCTTCCTAGGAACAATGGCAGCCTCTGGTGCAACTTCACAGGCTGAATGGAGAGGATTCTGGTCTTACCATCTGAACCTCGGCCCCCTGCCTGCTCGGCAAGGAAACTGAGAGGATTTGCCTCATAAACCAACCTAAGGTGATCCCTTGGGTTCATTGCGACTCCACCATATATGAGCGTCCGATGGAAATCCGCAACCAGCGAGCACACGTACCGAGCTGAGTACTTCTTTGGATGCTGCCCATTGCCTTGTCTGATCGTGTCAATGTACTTCCTTAGGCCCTCCGGCCAGTCGAAATACCGTGCGTCATTCACTGAATATATCTGTCCTGACATAGTGTGCAATACAGATTTTGAGAAGAAAAAAGTAACTGTTAAAGCGTGCATGAGTAGCTTATGGGGATACTTCATACTGCATTATCTAAAGGCAGCTATAAAGAATCAAGCAGAGCATCAGTGAAGAAAAGTATGCTGTTCATATTTCAGTTTTAGGATAAGAATTTTCTATAGTATCTTGTAAAGTAACTCATGTTTCCCGCAAGAAGTCAGATTTGAGAAAGCTTGTACTGCTAGTGCAACTGGAACTAGGTCACAACCAACCATTATCTAATAAACAATTAGGCAATGAAAAATCAATAAGTACTGATATACATTTTTTTCTATTGCAAGAAATACTGATATACATCTTAATTACCTCTAGGGGGTATTTGCATGGAAGGATGTGTCAGGATAAATTCTCCAGTCGACCGATCCAACGTGAAGCCATGAGTTCCTGAACCAAAGCTGATGCAGAAGATGGTGGCAGATGAATAAAGGACATACCCAGCAGCGACCATGTGAGTTCCACTTTGCAGTGCATTGAGCTGAGCTCTCTCCTCCACAGGGAGATGGTCGAGTTCCACCATCCTATTGTACACCCCAAATATTGTCCCGGTGGGGATGGAGACCTCGATGTTGCGAGAACCGTCAAGCGGGTCGGTCACAACAACATAGGGACCATCGTCGCACATCCAAACTGGGAGATCGTTTTCTTCGGACACCACCACCGCAACTTTTCCAGAACTTTGGAGCGACGACAAGATGATCTCGTTCTGAATTAAAACTTAAAGTTAGTATTCAGGTTACTTGAAGCTATTATCAGGCTAAGACGCATACGATTTCAATCAGAGGGATGCAGTAAGAGCAAAAACAAGTACTCTTTACGGTAAAATTCTGCTGCGAGAACAACACATACGGTGGAAACTGACGGTCAGTCTTGATGTAGGATATACAGGTTTTGAATTCAAGTGAACTAATCTAGTAGAAACGGAAGATAAATCTAGCGGCTAAAGCATTTTAAACAGTTCATATGTGATTGTCTCCGTGATCCAAACTGTGCATAATTGAGCTGGACAGTGCTTCAGGCAGTAGGTCTCCAAGCCCGCGGCCCTTAAGGATCGCAGTTCATCGTGCGACCATTCTCGCAAAGACACCAAATCAAACAACCGGGCACGCACCGACAATTCGTCGAGCGGCTTGGGCGCGTCCCGCCCGGCGGCCACGGCCTCGGCCGCGCCGCCCGCCGACTTGGCGCGCGACAGGTCCGCGTTGCCGGGGGACGCCGCGAGCGCGGCGATGCTCTTGCAGGCGCCCTGGATGTGGGCGACGAGGACGGCGAGGTCCGCGGGCGTGCCGGCCCGACCCATGTACTCGAGCAGCGTCGGGGGCGAGGGCGAGGGCGCGGCCATGTCAGCTGTCCCCGCGCGTGGTGGCCCGGCGAGGAGGATGATGCGGCGGCGCGTGAGCGGCGGGAGGTGGGAGATGGGCGGCGGCGGGTTGTGGTGGCGGTTTGAAGTTGGCGGGAGAGCCAGGGGAGGGCGGAGGAGAGACAGAGGATAACGGCATAGTTCGGCCACCGGTGCCCCGGTGGCGCTGGATGGCTTCGTCAGGACTCTGGATTGGGGAAGCAGATGAGAATGTGGACGTGTGTCCAATGATTTCCTGTGTATAATCCCGAAAATAGAGTTGTTTTGTGGTACCCTCAAATAAATAGCAGCCATCCATTTTCGTGCATCCAAGGGCCCAGAACAATTCGTACTGGTGGCAAAAAGCTGACCAGTACAAATCATACTACTCCGGAAAATCGGCAGCGGACAATAAAAAATCATGACAGGCCCTGGCCCAGAATGCCTCGCTCGGCCCAGGACAGGCCAAACTGCTTGCAGCGTGCTACCGTTTTCCTAAAATCAAATTTATATTCCTAACCCTAGAATCGATCCCGTCGACGCCTCGTCACGATGAATCCCGGCTTCCGTCGCTTCCATCACGTTGCCGGTGGGACCTCGCCGCGTTCCGGTTGTGCTCATCGTGGAGAGCGCGTCCCCGGCGGATAACGATGGCGACGGTGACGATCCGGTCCTTCAGCGCGTTCGCGGCCTTCGGATCCGAGTCGGCGTCCATGCCGTCGTCTTTAATCAAATCCATGGTTAAAGACAACGACTCTGTGTCCAGGAATGTGCAGTACCAAGTCATCACTAGGTTGGTACGATTCCGAGTTAGCAATATTAGGTTGGATCCAACATTTAGACTAAAATCTGTATGGGCTCTTAAGAATTCATTACGAAGGAGCTAATCACATGTACTCTGTCAAGTCCCATATGTGGTATGTCAAAATGCCTAGATATGATATTAGGAAACTGCTAAATTAGTCTCACTGCTGATTGCAAAGTGTTCTGCAGATTCTAGCATTTTGTTCAGGAATGATAAATTACTGATCTTTCAATATTGTTCATTTCAGGGCATGTTGGTACTTACAAGTATGGCAGCTGGGGACGAATTAAGCAAGAAAGTTTGTTGTAAACTTGTAATGGTTGTTGTTGTTCTTCGCCGAGCATAACGCATCAAGCCATCATTTGTGGTCAACTAGACTCAACTGTCTGCACAGCAAGGATAAAGAGTTGGGAGCTCCAACTCTGTGGTGCATTGATAACTTGGCTTACCTAAAAAGTGATTTTTTATCTACTCGAGTAGCCACACTACAAAATGTAATTCCACAAGTAAAAAGCATGATAAATGACCCCTGCTTGGATTGCAAGGTACAGAGTACTACTGAGTTCTTTTGTATACATGTGTATACATGTTGACAACGATAAATGATGCGCTTGAATAAGGTCTCATAGCAAGCAAAATAATCAAGCAGCACAAACATGTTTGTCTCAGCCATATATTACATCAGTAACAATGCAACACATACATGAAGTTCACATACACACACTGTCTTCAACCATATCCTTTTAACGAGCAGCACAACATGTTGGGTTCCAGTACATACACCGTCTCCTTGTTACGCTCGCGCTCTGAGACAAAGACTGAGCCTCCAGGAGGATGCACGTCTTTGGTTCCAATAAGACATCACTAAGCAAACAATAAAGTGCCACAAGTACTTCAAGACAGACCAAAGATTCTGCCATTCTGCGCAGATCTGAAAATCAACTAGACAGTCTGGACAAAACCATCAATCAACTATCTAGTTTTTTGTACTTCACTTGAAACAACTGTCAGAGCATCTTGTAGAATACTGTTTCATGTGTCTTTACATTGTAAAGATTTTCGCTAGTACTGAACAAAGAAGCAAAAGATGTCCCTGTCAATTAATACTTTACATTCTTAAGATTTTCTAATTGAAATCAATATCTCATGCTCGCACTCATGAGGCTACGCTCGATGCCAGCGTCCCTGCCATCGTCTTCCAACAGTATGTACCAGTGCGCCACCAGCAACGACATCTGCTGCTCCTACGCATCATTACAAAGTTTCAAATTTTCAGTTTCATATGACAAATCATATATATTATCAGCCAAAGATCTGCTGCATATTATAAAATAATCTTCACATATGCAAATGTGACTATAGTATGGTTATCTTCACATAATCAAGGTTCTTTTTTACGGAAGAGGTGGTACATGTAAGATATAGGACTGCAAATTATACAATCAAATCTCAAGGATTATTCATAAACGGAAAGCATACAACCAGATTGTCCGGAACATAGGTGTAGGCTATCGGTGCACACTAGCTTTCTCTTGCGCAGTGAGTCGTCGCATGCAGCAACCATAGCCATGCAGTTGGAGGATGAAGTTTGAGTGAAAATGTGAAATGTCTATTAACTCATAGCAGTTTTACTCAATGCTGTGAACACTGCCTAAAGAACCAAACAGGTGTATGGGCAACTAGCAATTTCGTGTTCGTGGATGGGTTCAGTTTTGGTATTAGATAACTGAATGTTCATCATATTAGATGATGGAGGGGAACAAGTACCTCGTTCCTTAGGCCGTCAGGCGGAGATCGGGCCGGCGTTAAGAAGCAGTAACGAGTTGGCTTGCCGGTCTGGGAGATGAGCCGAGGCCGTGGTCCGCGTCCGAGGTGGAGGCGGCGGCGTGCTCGAGCTGCGGCGAAGTCGAGGCCGAGGTGGTGCGTTTGCTGGAGACCGTGACCACGGTTCAGGTGGATGCAGCGGTAGCGTTCCCGGGCGTGTGTAATCCGTAGGCGGTGGCCGCGCTTCAGGTCGAGGTGGCGGCGTCGTCGTCGTCTGGAGGTGGCGGCGTGCGAAACAGTCTCAATCTGCTGTCGCGTGCGAGGTGGAGACGCTTGACTTTGTTTTCCTAACTGTTTCCTGGGCCTGTTGGGCCTAATCTTCCCAGCTTAATCTAAGCCGTACGTTGAAATCATACTGCTCCTCTCTGGTGAGCAGTAAAAGTACCGTAAAAGTTGCCCGAAAATAAATCGCATTATTGAACAAGTGTGGAGAAAAATGTTTGTGCCTGTGCTAACGTGTCCAAGTACAATCTTTATGCCTGTGCTCCCACAACCAGAAAATGTCACCGCTGCCCTGACAGATTTTTTGGGCACCGATCTCACAACGTAGTAGATCCCTGGAAAAATAATAATAAGTGGGACTCATGTAGGACAAAAAGCTGGATAGAAATGAGAGCACCCTGCACGGCAGTTGCGTTAACAGTCAATAATACCAATATTTTACTCGTCGATTGAGTTTGGCATCGAAGCACCTTCCTGATCCGATTCCTTGAAAACAAATTGGGGCACCGGCTGGGCACCGGCCCTCGATGCCTCAAAATCGTTTCGGGCACCGATATTGGCATACGCTGTGGAAGGCGTAAGGGATGGCTAAACTAATAGCCAACCTTATAGCCATCCCTATTGTACGAGTAGTTGGTAATGTTGGCTATTGATGACGTGGCGGTGTTATATAGCCAGCTGCTGGGTATACTATTGAACTTGCTCTAAAGGTATACAAATGCGGTGTAGCAAGGTATGTAAAAGTATATTTTCTCTGTTTTTATTTACTTCGCGTTGTGTGTTTTTTAAAATCAAAATTTTCAAAGTTTGATCAAGTATATATGAAAAATATCAATATCAATAATATTAAATATATATAATATGAAAATAGATCTTATGAAGATTCTTATAATGTTAAATTTTTATGGTAAATGTTTGTTTTTCCTATATATTTGGTCAAACTTCACAAAGTTTGATTTTGACTAAACCTAGTACGCAAAGTAATTGTAAACGGATGGTGACATGGGTATGCCTATCGGGTACCCTACCATGAGGGTACCTGGTGCACGTATCGACTAGGCCCAACTATCAGAGCCTACATGAAGCCCATGAAGGGAGGCCCACGAAGATGAAGTATCCTTCAAGTTTGGCGAAGCAATAGTCGGTTTAGAGTTTCCTTACTTGTAAATCGAGTCGGTTACGAACACCCGGGACCCAGCCTATTATTTAAGGACTGGGAGGGCCATCGAACCAGACAACGAACCACCAGAGCCACAAACCCTAGCGAGATCGACATCTCGCCGGGATCCTTGTAACCATCATATTCACAAATCAATAACAGACAGGCAGGACGTAGGGGTGTTACCTCCACACGAGGGCCCTGAACCTGGGTAAAATCTTTGCCCTGCTTGTCAGCCGACGATACTTCCAGCTCTACCACGTTCTCTCCCCCATATTCATAACCTAGGGACCTTAACCATGGGTCTTGATGAGTCTACCCCTCGTCAAGTGGCGCCGTCTGTGGGAAAGAATAGCGCTGGACTCGAAGTTTCGCCGGTCCCAACAGCAAACGGCAAATCGCCGATCACACCAGCAAACGGCAACTCGCCGATCTCATCTGCAAACGGCAACTCGCCGGCCATGTCAGCAAACAGCAACTCGCCGATCCAGGCGACACACGGCGACTCGCCGATCTACTCGAAAAGCGGCAGCCTGCCCGCTTCACCCGCAAAAAGCGCATCTGCTCTTCCAATGAATTTCAATCCGCACTCGCCGAGCTTCAGGAGGCGTTTTCTGGCCTTGAATCAGGTTTGAACTTAACTGTTGGAGCATTCAATTTTTTCGTAAACAATCTTGGCACGCAGGACTCAGCAGATCCGCAACAACTGGCGCTGGGTCACTCGAGGCTCCGTCGACTGCGCTCGCCCCATCGTCGAATTCCTGAAGCCTGCTCGCCCGCAACAACCATGTCGACCGGCGAGCTCGATAGGTTCATGATGACGGAACTCCAAGGCGAGGAAGCAGAATCAGCATACAACACAAGCAACATCGACTTCAACCTACCACTCGACGAGAGTTTCGACTGCGGGATCTCCCTCGATGACTTCTACGAGCCCGCGATTCATAACGACAACAACGTCGACTCGGAGATCTTCACCAACACCAACCTCGACTCAGAAATCCGTAATGGCTTCGCCAACACCGAGATGAGCATAGGTGATGAGCACATCGACAACGAGATTCGCCTCGAAGATCTACTCGATGAACACACTGGCTCTGACATGAGCCTCGATGGCGATGTCGAGTCCATGACTGGAATCGACAGCACATACACCTGTCCTCGGGTCACGCCCCATCAGGTCTACGTGGCCTTCACCGCAGAATCATCCGCAGACGCTGCCGCTCGCAGGCCTGCACAATTCCCATGCACGGTAACCATGCCAGATGGGGTCACAACCTTGACAATCACGGAGGAGATGGCAGCAAAAGCAGATAAAGTCATAAAGGAGTGCACTATGATGCCGCCAAACTCCACCCAGAGGAGATGTTGACCTTCCAGTACTTCAACTGGCAGGAGTCAATTCGACTGCAAAACTACCGAGCGACGCTCGAGGAGCGCAAAAGGCAAGCCAGCCTCTCGAGTGCCCGACGAAGGGAGCAATCCCTCGGGTCCACACAGCAACCAACCCCTCGACCTAGGTCGCGGTTGGCAAGCCTTCCAGAACATGAAAGGGTAGCAATCACCCGTAACCTGTCGTTCATGACAGAGGACGCTAACGGAATCCCAGTACCCAAAACTGCTGCGGGTGCATTATTCTCCGTAGGTGCTTACCTCAAGGCAATACAACCTCCGGCGAATGACCCTAACGCAGCCCTGCATCGCCAACAACTCAAATCGCTAGCTCTAGCGGCACAGGCTATGCAGCCAGAAGACAAAACTCCAGCAAGGGATCGCGATCGCGACATAGTCGACTCACGACACGCAGCACATCATCGCAGTGGTCGCAGCCACCACTCGGATGAAGGAAGGAGAAGCACGCGCCGGCACAGGTCCAGCAGGAGCAGGTCTCGAAGATCCTATAGCAGCGATTCATACTCTGATCGCGAACCAGAGCCATGCGGAGCATTGTGCTTCACTCGACGCATCCGTGAGACGCGGATGCCCAAACGGTTCAAGTTGACAGGCGAGCAACCCAAGTACAACGGTCGCCAAGAACCTTCTGGGTGGCTAGAAGATTACAGACTCGCCGTGGCATGCCAGCGGGGCACGAACACCACGGCGATGCAGTACATACGACTTATGCTCGAAGGAACTGCCCGCGACTGGCTCAAATCACTCCCTCCATCATCATATGACTCGTGGGATGATTTCCGCAGAGACTTCATCAAAAACTTCGAGCCTCTGTGTGAGCGCCCGAAGACATTCGAGGAATTAAGGACATGTACTCAACGATCAGACGAGTCGCTGAGATCATACATACGGCGGTGGACCGAAATACGCAATTCGGTTGGCAAAGTGTCAGAAGACAGGGCCATGGATGCCTTCATACAAGGTCTCGCCAGGAAGGACTTCAAAGAGGCACTTGGTCGTGAAAAGCCAACCTCCCTGGCTGACCTCATCAAAGTTGCGACTGAGTGGGCAGATGGAGAGGATTCTGTACGCAGATCCCGTGCTTCCCCAACACGCGACAACTACGAAAGCGGCAGTCGAAGCCGCAGAGATTCATACAGAGAAGATCGCAGGCGTAAACGGTCCAGACGTCCTTACGACGATAACAGACCCGAGTTCATGGCGGCTGGATACACACAGCCAAAGGAGGACCATGATAGAAGCAATCGACGCTCGGATGATCGACGTGACAGTCGAGATCGCGAGCAGCGGAGCGATAGCTACAAAAGGCAAGAATGGCGCAAACGTAGCGACGCAAAACCCGAGCGGTCGTTCGAGGAAAAGATGGACGACTGGTGCAGATTCCACCTCTTCAAGGGGGACGACGGAAAACTACGCTCCAATCACACCCTAAGGAACTGCAGGGAATTCGACCAAATGGCGACTGACTATGTGATACGACTCAAGAGGAATGGCCCAGCACCTGCTCAGCCCATGCCTGCACCCGTACCACAGCCGAACGCTGTGCCCGCTCTCATGGCGCCACAGCCGCCACCGCAACCCGCACCACAGCCTGCTCCAGGCGCAAATCTCGCAGGTGCCATACAACCTGTGCTACGGGCGGAAGATGATCAATATCCACAGCCCCACGGGCAGATGTACATGATACAAAAGGGTCGCCCCTCTAACAGGCAGCAAAAACTAATCACTCGACAGGTGAACTTGGCTGTCATGGCACCTCCAGCCGTGCCTGAATTTCTGAAGGGATCGGAAACCATCATAAGCTTTAGTCGAGAGGATCATCCCCCAGCTGTAGCTCGACCAGGGCATGCGGCTCTGGTACTCGACGCGCAAATAGGAGGCTACGCCATGACCAAGGTCTTCATGGATGGAGGCAGCGGCATAAACATCATCTTCGCGGACACACTCCGCAAAATGAACAGGTCAGTCGAAAACCTCCCAAAATCTTCAAATACCTTCCACGGTATCGTTCCTGGCAAAGCAATTAGCCCAGAAGGCACCGTACAACTCGACGTTACGTTCGGGGACGTAAGCCACTTCAGGACAGAGTCGATTGAGTTCGAGGTCGTCGACTGGAAATCACAATACCATGCTATTCTTGGTCGCCCGACGTTTGCTCGATTCATGGCGGTGCCACACTATGCGTACCTCACGCTGAAGATGCCAGGACCAAAGGGAGTCATCACTGTCCGTGGAAACTTTCAAAGGTCCGATGCTTGCGACCGCGAGTTCAGCAAAATCTCCGAGATGTTCGGGGTGGAGGAATCACTCGCTGACTTAGCGATTACCAACGACCGCACACTCCTTCCAGAGCATAAGAAGTTGGCAGTCGACAGATCCTTCAATGCTACAAATGACACAAGGTCGCATCAGGTGCACCCGACCGATCCGACCAAGACAGTCAACATATCTTCGAGCCTGCCTATCGCATAGGAAGGCGCGCTCGTCGAATTCCTCCGTGAGAACTGGGAAATATTTGCGTGGTGTCCAGCCGACATGCCAGGTATTCCCAGGGAATTCGCCGAGCACTCTCTCCAATTGTTTCCAGATGCAAAGCCAGTCAAGCAAACGATGCGTCGAATCTCCGGTCCAAAGCGAACCGCAGTCGAATCCGAAGTCGACCGGTTACTCGCAGCAGGATTCATTAGGGAAATCAAGAAATCACAATGGGTGGCCAACCCTGTACTCGTAGAAAAGAAGCATACAGACATCCTTCGGATGTGCGTGGATTTCACAGCGCTGAACAAGTGCTGTCCGAAGGATCACTTCCCGCTACCCCGGATCGATCAGATCGTTGACTCCACCGCCGGATGCGCACGACTCTCCTTTCTGGATGCTTACTCAGGTTATCACCAGATAAGGATGAAGCAAGAAGACGAAGAAAAAACGGCGTTCATAACCCCACTCGGGGTCTACTGCTACACAACTATGCCCTTCGGGCTAAAAAACGCGGGTGCAACATACCAGCGCATGATGCAGGACTGCCTCAAAAAGCAAATTGGACGCAACGTCCAGGTCTACGTTGATGACATTGTCATTACCACAAGGGAAGAACGCACACTACTCGACGATTTGAGGGAGACGTTCGCAAACCTCAAACGCTTCCATATCAAGCTCAATCCTAAGAAGTGTACGTTCGGCGTTCCAGCCGGGCAGCTCTTAGGGTACCTAGTCTCTGCTCGTGGAATCGAAGCAGACCCGGAGAAAATACAGGCCATCCTCACCATGCAAAGGCCTTCAAAGCTTCATGATGTGCAGAAACTAGCAGGACGAGTAGCGGCGCTCAGTCGATTCATCAGCAAACTGGGTGAAAAGGCTCTACCATTCTATCGACTGATGAAGAAGGCGGACAAGTTCGAGTGGACGCCAGAAGCTGAAGCAGCCTTCACAGATCTCAAGCGGATCCTCACAAGCCCTCCAATCCTCGTCGCACCTAAGGAACGGGAACCACTCTACCTGTATGTCTCGGCTACAAACAGGGTGGTGAGCACCGTACTGGTAGTCGAACGCGTGGAGGAGGGGCACATCCAAAGCATACAACGTCCAGTCTACTACCTGAGCGAGGTTCTCTCCATATCAAAACAGCGGTACCCGCACTATCAAAAGCTGGCATACGCTGTATTCATGTCCTCAAGGAAGCTGACACACTACTTCACCGAGCATCCGATTACCGTGGTAAGCAACTCAGCAATCGGTGATATACTCACAAACCCCAATGCAACGGGTCGAGTGGCAAAATGGCTCATCGAGCTGGCTCCAAGAGATATCAAGTACGAGCACCCGAAGGCTATCAAAGCACAAGTCCTACCCGACTTCACAACCGAGTGGATAGAAGCCCAATTACCTGGAGCACCAGACGTGGCCAATTCCTGGACCATGTACTTCGATGGGTCCAAGAAACATGAAGGCGCAGGCGCAGGCGTCGTCCTCATATCACCAAAAGGGGACAAGCTACGTTATGTTTTGCAGATGGGATTCAAGCTACCCTCCAATAACGAGGCTGAATACGAGGCTCTGATCCATGGCATGCGGATGGCAAAGGCACTCGGGTGCACTCGACTGATGATCTACGGCGACTCCAACCTCGTGGTGCAGCAAACAATGAAGGCCTGCGACGCAATCGCGGACAACATGATCGCTTATCGCGATCTGTACAACACACTAGAAGGCAGCTTCGAGGGCTGCGAGTTGAGACACATAGGAAGGGAAAGCAACGAAGAAGCAGACATGCTAGCCAATCTTGGCTCAACTGGCGCACAAATTCCACCTGGTGTCTTCCTCGAGCGTATTGAACACAGATCCATCAAGGAGAAACGAGAGCCTCCTCCGTCGACTACGCCACCCAAAAGCAAAATGCCTAGCACAGAGGACCCCCTGTCGAGGTATTTCTCATTGAGCCAACCTGGACTCAACCTTTTCTGGCTTACATACTCCGTAGCGAGCTACCAGATGACATAACCGAGTCCCGACGCGTGACTCGAAGATCAAAAGCATACACCGTTATCAACGGCGAGTTATACAAGCGCAGCATATCAGGTATGTTCCAAAGATGCATCGCACTCGAAGATGGCCAAGCCATACTTCGAGACATTCATGCAGGTACCTGTGGGCATCACGCCAGCAGTCGATCACTCGTAGCCAAAGCCTTTCGCGCAGGGTTTTACTGGCCTACAGCACTCAAAGACGCGGAGGACATAGTCAAAAGGTGCGTCGGCTGCCAGAAATTCGCAACAAGGCCGCACGCACCCGCATCGGCGTTGAAGACTATACCGCTGGCCTGGCCTTTCGCCCAATGGGGGCTCGATATGGTTGGGCCACTCAAAAAATCATCGCATGGCGGGCATACTCACCTACTGGTGGCAGTCGACAAGTTCACAAAGTGGATCGAGGCGGTCCCCATCACAAATTCGACTGCTACTACGGCAGTCAACTTCATAAAGAGCATCATCTATCGCTTCGGTGTCCCAAACAGTATCATCACTGATAACGGCACAAACTTCACGGCTGAGGAGTTCAAAACCTTTTGCAAAGAGCAGGACATTACGCTCAACTACGCATCCGTGGCGCATCCGCAATCCAATGGCCAAGTCGAAAAGGCCAATGGGCTTGTGACGAGTGGGATCAAGAAGCGCCTCCTGGTGCCACTCAAAAGAGCTGCAGGTGCTTGGGTCGAAGAACTACCGTCTGTGCTATGGAGCCTACGCACAACTCCCAACACTTCTACGCAGTTCACCCCATTCTTCATGGTCTACGGTGCAGAGGCGATTCTGCCATCAGACGTAAGGTTCAACGCACCACGAGTTGAAGCATACAATGAAGAAGACGCAGAAGAGGCACTCGAAGACGCAGTCGACTTGCTTGATGAGGCGCGCGACACGGCCTTAGCCCGCACAGCTGTTTACCAGCAGGACCTTCGCAACTACCACAGCCGTCGACTGCGCACCAGGTCCTTCGTCGTTGGCGACCTGGTTCTTCGACTGAAGCAAAAGAAGGTGCACAAGCTCGCTTCCCCATGGGAGGGCCCTTCATCATCACGGAGGTCCTTGGTGGAGGTGCATATCGACTGAAGCACGCGAAGACAGGCGAACCCTCTCACAATCCGTGGAACGTTGCGCATCTGCGCCGTTTCTACGCATAAAGTGCTCACAGTCATACAATGTAATAGGCTATATGTCGGATGGCTGCAGGTTTCAGACGCGCTCTTTTCCTTACCAGGGTACCTAAGGGGACTGGAAGGTTTTTAATGAGGCGGCCTGCAGCCTAACATTCAAAAGAGGAATAAAATCAATGTTCCTTCGACTCCTTTGTGGCTACCACCTGCATAATTCATACCTTAACCGCACCCGAGACCCTCGGGGGCTGCGTAACAAGGATCCGAACAAAGAACATAAAAACTTTGCAGCCGCACTCGAATACTCGGGGGCTGCACAGTCATCGGTTCATAACCAACACATATTTCACAAACCCCGCTCGATTGACTCGGGGGCTCGGCAAAAAATCAAAGTATACAAACTATACAATATACAAAGAGTCAAAAATTACACTCGGGGGCTGCCCCCTATACAAAAATTGCACTCGCAAACCATTCTAATCCTCAGGCTCGTCTTTTACGGGCAGCTCGGGGCCGCAAAGTTGTTCGCGAGTGCACTCGATCAGTGTCTCCGCAGCTTGGATCGTGTCATCCAAGTCTTTTTGTTCGAGAACCTCTCCGGCTGCAGGTGTCCGCAACACCAACCTTGGTTTTCGACTACGCATATACGCCATTGCAGCGTTGGCTCCAATTACAAGTCTTTGAGACAGCAACTCTCGAATGGGATTTGTTTGGCGGAAGATGTTCAACACAGCACGAATCCCTTGTGGTTGTGGCCCCGAAGGAAAAAGAGTCTCGTTCAGACGAATAAACGATGCCCGGCATAACTCCAGCAGCTCAGCACTTCGCCAGACGCGATCCTTCAGGGTGGCAAGTATGCGGGCATGGTACCTATCAAGCCAAAAGTGTTGACGCCCAGTTGTAGGGTCGTCAACCACGCTATCCAGGCGTCCTTCCACGCGAATCTGTTCAGCCTGGAAGTTGTCGACAAAGCCTACAAATACGGGCGCACCAGTTAGATCAAAAGGACAAAAGCTACACAAAAAGCTTGTAAAACAAAGCAAGATTCGAACTTACACTCGAGTTGCCTGTTCACAAGCTCCATCTCCCCGAGAACATAATCCTCGCGTTGGTGGCCAACGCGGGTCTGGCCCTCAATCGACTCAGCTCAGCCTGGGCGTCCTTCAGATCTTGCTCCATTCTCACATATTTAGCCTTCATATACTCCATCACCTTGGCATCATTTGCCACCTGACCCTGGGATCGGGTGGTGGTTGGAGCCTGCGAGGAACTAGTCGCAGTAGCAGGTTCTCGTGACTGTTCAAAGAGCATAATCACAAACACAAAGTTTGTAAGACTCGCGTCATAAGCATACAACTCTCCAAATGAAAGACATTGGCAAAAGACAGTTTGCATAAACAAGGTAGCAAAAACAAAGCGCAGACTCGCGCAGTTCAGAAGGTATCATTACAAGGCATAAAAAAGCAAAAGGGTACAGCTACCCTAAGCCTAAGATTTCGATTTCCTAAGCAGACGATTGGCAGTCTCGAGTGCCCGGCGCTCCATGGTGTTCATGAAAACTTCAGCCAGTCGCGCGGCCGCTCCGCTCACCCCCTTCAGCGAAATGGGCTTCCCGTCTGGCTTCTGAGGGAACGCAGACAGTGCTGCCTCATAGTCGCAATCTATCCCATGTCCCATAAGAAGCTTGATGGTGGACTCGGATCCGCGTACCGTGTTGGCGCGAGCAAAACCCGCCATGGTGGACGTCCCGGGGCCAAACACGTTGGCGAAGTCATCCACCGTCGACGGCACCACGCCAGTAGGGAACACCACTTGGTATACAGCACCAAGTGTGCTCGTTGATTTGGCGAGTGCTTCTTTCGCCTGGTTGCACAGAGCGCCTAAGCCGCCCACAGCCTGTTCCAGCGAAAGATCGTCACTCGCCACGTCTGCAGAGGCCGGTGCGCCAACAGCTTCTGCACAATTCAAAACAGGCATAAGTACGACACTCGACAAGTATATAGTCATATCAAAAGGAGAAAAGATTACTCACCTCCCATGGCCTGCGCGAGTGCCGCGAGCTGGTCAGCATATTCTCGCTCGCGTGCGCAGCTGAGTTGGTGGCGGCAGTCAGCTCTTTCTTCGATTCTTCGCGCTGCGCGGCGAGTGCGTCTTCCAGCTCCTTCTTCTCGCCTGGCCCAGCAAAAATTACGTGCATTCAATACTCGACAAAATCAGGCATTGCGAAAAGAAGTTGGGCAAACAAAAGCAAAAAGGAAACTCACGACTGAGCCGCTCGAGCTCGGCGCGCATGGTGTCCCTCTCCTGCTCCACCTGGACATAAGCCTTGGCAGAATCTGCCAAGGTGTGGTAGAAGGGCTGCGAGCACACGGATTCAGCAAAAATCGAAAAATTCTCACAGACCTACAACTAAACGGGTCAAGCAAAAAAGTTACTCACGTGGTTCATCCACGGCTCGGAGCCGCGACCGATGTCCCGACATCTGGAGTTGCCGCCTTGGCTGTTTCAACAACAGCGTCAGTGGCCATGGGCTGGGCAGCCTCGTTTCCAGTCGGTGCAGACTTCGAGTGCTCCACGGCTGGAACATTCTCGACTGGAGGAGTCCCAGGCTGGTTGTTTTCAGCACTGTGAGCAACACAACAAAACAAAGGGATGGTCAGCACAAAAAATGACAGCACAAACATTTTCATATCATACTCAAAAACACACATACCTGTGCTCCTCATCTTCCTCGTCTTCGGAGTCGCCAAAAATTGGTCCTCCAAAGGCTGGGGCACCACTCGACTGAAGCGGAAGAGTCGAGCTTGTTGAGCACGCACGCAAAGGAGCGGCTTGGAAAACAGGTGAATCTGATTCCTCGTCATCCTCCAAGACTTGCTCCTTCGCGGGCGAACTGGCAGCAGAAGGCGCCTTCTTGGCCAGTCGACGCCGCTTTGGCTGCGCGGTATCGACTTCTTGGTCAGAAGGAGCCTTGTCTTCAGATTGGACTCTTCTGCTGCTTCTTCCTCGGCATCCTCCACACGTGAAGTGGTGGCGGAAGGGATGGGCGACTGATCCCCTTTCGGGTCCACCACCTGTGCCTGTGTTTCTTCAGTCTCGCCATTTTCAGGCAGAGGAGGAAGGGAGGCAGCAGTCGAGTGACCCTGCATAGCACACATCACAAATTGCAAAGTCAGAATCAAAAATCGCGTATCACAAAACATGCGATGGCAAACTCTTCATTACAAGCAGGCTATAACACATACATACCTCAAGCAAAGGGTTCTCCAACCCATATGGTGCAACAGGGCAGTCGACGTTGCAAGGTCGCCTGTCGTCAAATTGGTGATGTGACGCACATGCGTCAGCAGCTCACCCTTGAAAGCTCCTCTGCGTTCATTCGGGTGATGTCACCCGCGCCTTCATACTCCCACATGGGGTGCGCTCGGGCACGGATGGGCCACACCCGCCTCTTCACAAAGGTGGCGATCAAATGAATGCCCGTGACCTTGTCCAACAGTCCGTCGATTCGAGTCAGCAAAGGGCGTGCTTCCTCCATTTCTTCGGCTGAAAGCTGGTGATCCCACGCCTTGGTCCTGACGTAAGCTGCAGTCGAGAAGGTGGCGACTCCTTCTTGCTCGACACTCGCATAAAACCACCCTTTCCTCCAGCCTTGCGCGGAGTCGACGGTCTTCAGGCGGAAATAGCGGGTGTCGCTGCGCACCTGTATGCCGCAGCCGCCCACGGGGTAGGTGCGACCACCTCCTCTGTTGGGTCGCACCATGAATATGGTCTTCCATAGCGCCCAGCTGGGTGCGACGCCAAGGAAACACTCGCATAGCGTGATAAAGCACGCAATATGCATAATACCGTTCGGGGTGAGATCGTGGATCTGCACCCCGTAGGCATAAAGGAGGCCACGAACAAAGTCGTGGAGGGGAAGCGAGAAGCCCCTGGATACAAACTCCGCAAAGCAAACGCGCTCGTTGGCGCGTGGTTCGGGGCATACCTCCTTAGGCGAGGGAGCGCGGACGGCGAGTTGCTCCGCGGGAGGCAGATATCCCTGCTCGCGGAGCTTGAGCAGATGGGCGTCCTTGACGGTGGACTTCGCCCAGTCCCCGCTGCCCTTCTTCAGCGCGGCGGATGCAGATGTACCCGCCGCGGCCTTCTTGCCCTTGGTCGCATCGGTCGCGGCGGCGGCAGCAGCACCACGCTTCGCACCTCCACCTTTCGCCATTGCTAAAGTGGAGGAGGTGTGGGGCAAAGAGCTTGGGCGCAGAACAATGGAGGGGCAGCGCGAGGAAGGAGACGAGGGGCGGCGCAGGGGGCAAATGGCAAGTAAAAAATTTCCAGCGCCGTCCCCCCTATTTACCACAGAGCGCAAAAACGATCGTAGCCGTTAAAACAAATCCATACGCTCCGCGCGAAATCTGGCCATACACGTGGCGGCCACGGAGAGCAACCGTCGCCGGCCACTCCGCCCACTACGCACGAGAATCCAGGAAGCCATCATCACGCCCCGTGAAAATAGGGCCTGAACGGTCAAATCAAGTCCACGCGGCGTTATCCCTGGTCAGCTCTGCAAAAACGGGCCCACAGAACAGGGTCACGTCTTATCAAAGCCTCTCCAGGCACGCCATCGTTTGTCAGAGATAGCAGTCGCAAAATGCGTCATTGCTGACGTTGTTCTCTTTTTCACAACTGGCATAAAACGTCACTCGATGATATCTTCGGGTGGTCTCTCGCATAAGTTTCGGTTGGTTTTTTAGCAAAAGTCATAGAGGCCAGTCGAAATTCTTTCGACTGCAGCATCCTACTCCCATCGGGAGCGTATCAAAAAATTTCTTTGACTAAAAATGTGCAGGGTAAAAGAATTTGAGATTATCCTCCATTGCAAGCAATAAAGCACAATCTCGGGGGCTACTCCCATCGGGAGCGCTGTCGCGCACCCGATAGAATAATGGCAAAAGTACAGTCGACGGAACATTCGACTAAGTTCATAAGCAAAATCACACTCAAAATATTCCCGAGTTGATCCGACGATCCTTGGATGCTGCATGCATAAGTGCAAAGGTAAGACCCGCCGATCAGTCGAGCTGGGCTAAGGACCGCTCCAGCAGCGTTATCCTTAAATGTTCCATGTCAGCAGACATGATGAAAATCCCCGACGGACGCGTTGGGTAGATTCAAAATTATACTGCAGTTCGATTCAGTAAGACCTCAACGGCCGTTTCGAGTCTGTCCAGTTTGTTCCAGATTCGAGTCCGGGGACTCGAGTTTGATTGAAAGCTAGTATGGTTTTGCCACAAATGGTAGTTAACCGGCCCCGATCCGTCGTGTGTGCCGGGCCTGCTAAGCTAATATCCCTTGATTATCATAAGCAAAAACTCATAGTCGATGAAAACACTCGGCATTGCTAACATGTGTTATTTCATAAGAATTCTAAATACAGATGTAAAAAGTATATATAACGTGCATGATGTATGAGTCCATGCCCGACTCTTCGAATCAGACAAGTACTCGGGGGCTACTGACATGGGTATGCCTATCGGGTACCCTACCATGAGGGTACCTGGTGCACGTATCGACTAGGCCCAACTATCAGAGCCTACATGAAGCCCATGAAGGGAGGCCCACGAAGATGAAGTATCCTTCAAGTTTGGCGAAGCAATAGTCGGTTTAGAGTTTCCTTACTTGTAAATCGAGTCGGTTACGAACACCCGGGACCCAGCCTATTATTTAAGGACTGGGAGGGCCATCGAACCAGACAACGAACCACCAGAGCCACAAACCCTAGCGAGATCGACATCTCGCCGGGATCCTTGTAACCATCATATTCACAAATCAATAACAGACAGGCAGGACGTAGGGGTGTTACCTCCACACGAGGGCCCTGAACCTGGGTAAAATCTTTGCCCTGCTTGTCAGCCGACGATACTTCCAGCTCTACCACGTTCTCTCCCCCATATTCATAACCTAGGGACCTTAACCATGGGTCTTGATGAGTCTAC
>CAMZMU010000086.1:11420910-11546107 GCA_947311845.1 Poa pratensis
TCTTTTGGCAGTTTAGCTTTCAGCAATTGTGTTTGATGCTTGATGATAGGCTCACTCACTGCATTAACTTGGTTATATGATTCCAGCTTACATTGATCTGCTACTGCTAAGGCTTAAGCAATGAATGTTCAACACTGGCTACAGGCATTGCCTACATCTGGCCAAATCTGGGAACTATATATATTCTTTAACAAATATGCGAGAAACTGTGACAAAATTCATATTGCATCTTTTGTTTCACATTGAACTGTAGCAAAAAAATCTGCCTTCTACTGTGCATTTATGCACTATTCTCTACAACCGCATAGGCAAGAAAGCAAAAGAAAACAGACAGAGACAACATTGTTCTTGCAAGTAGAATTGCCATACATACATTCATTACCTCATTATATGGTACAATGCCTGAAGATTTTACCTCCTGCTTAACATTAAACCTCGTATCCAGGATTGACCATCTGCTGGACATCTCCATAGCTTTCTAACTCATGCAAGTCCTCTACGCTTCCTAGGAACAATGGCAGCCTCTGGTGCAACTTCACAGGCTGAATGGAGAGGATTCTGGTCTTACCATCTGAACCTCGGCCCCCTGCCTGCTCGGCAAGGAAACTGAGAGGATTTGCCTCATAAACCACCTAAGGGAGGATCCCTTGGGTTCATTGCGACTCCACCATATATGGCGTCCGATGGAAATCCGCAACCAGCGACACACGTACCGAGCTGAGTACTTCTTTGGATGCTGCCCATTGCCTTGTCTGATCGTGTCAATGTACTTCCTTAGGCCCTCCGGCCAGTCGAAATACCGTGCGTCATTCACTGAATATATCTGTCCTGACATAGTGTGCATACAGATTTTGAGAAGAAAAAAGTATCTGTTAAAGCGTGCATGAGTAGCTTATGGGGATACTTCATACTGCATTATCTAAAGGCAGCTATAAAGAATCAAGCAGAGCATCAGAAGAAAAGTATGCTGTTCATATTTCAGTTTTAGGATAAGAATTTTCTATAGTATCTTGTAAAGTAACTCATGTTTCCCGCAAGAAGTCAGATTTGAGAAAGCTTGTACTGCTAGTGCAACTGGAACTAGTCACAACCAACCATTATCTAATAAACAATTAGGCAATGAAAAATCAATAAGTACTGATATACATTTTTTTCTATTGCAAGAAATACTGATTACATCTTAATTACCTCTAGGGGGTATTTGCATGGAAGGATTGTCAGGATAAATTCTTCAGTCGACCGATCCAACGTGAAGCCATGAGTTCCTGAACCAAAGCTGATGCAGAAGATGGTGGCAGATGAATAAAGGACATACCCAGCACGACCATGTGAGTTCCACTTTGCAGTGCATTGAGCTGAGCTCTCTCCTCCACAGGGAGATGGTCGAGTTCCACCATCCTATTGTACACCCCAAATATTGTCCCGGTGGGGATGGAGACCTCGATTGTTGCGAGAACCGTCAAGCGGGTCGGTCACAACAACATAGGACCATCGTCGCACATCCAAACTGGAGAATCGTTTTCTTCGACACCACCACCGCAACTTTTCCAGAACTTTGGAGCGACGACAAGATGATCTCGTTCTGAATTAAAACTTAAAGTTAGTATTCAGGTTACTTGAAGCTATATCAGGCTAAGACGCATACGATTTCAATCAGAGGGATGCAGTAAGAGCAAAAACAAGTACTCTTTACGTAAAATTCTGCTGCGAGAACAACACATACGGTGGAAACTGACGGTCAGTCTTGATGTAGGATATACAGTTTTGAATTCAAGTGAACTAATCTAGTAGAAACGGAAGATAAATCTAGCGGCTAAAGCATTTTAAACAGTTCATATGTGATTGTCTCCGTGATCCAAACTGTGCATAATTGACTGGACAGTGCTTCAGGCAGTAGGTCTCCAAGCCCGCGGCCCTTAAGGATCGCAGTTCATCGTGCGACCATTCTCGCAAAGACACCAAATCAAACAACCGGGCACGCACCGACAATTCGTCGAGCGGCTTGGGCGCGTCCCGCCCGGCGGCCACGGCCTCGGCCGCGCCGCCCGCCGACTTGGCGCGCGACAGGTCCGCGTTGCCGGGGGACGCCGCGAGCGCGGCGATGCTCTTGCAGGCGCCCTGGATGTGGGCGACGAGGACGGCGAGGTCCGCGGGCGTGCCGGCCCGACCCATGTACTCGAGCAGCGTCGGGGGCGAGGGCGAGGGCGCGGCCATGTCAGCTGTCCCCGCGCGTGGTGGCCCGGCGAGGAGGATGATGCGGCGGCGCGTGAGCGGCGGGGGTGGGAGATGGGCGGCGGCGGGTTGTGGTGGCGGTTTGAAGTTGGCGGGAGAGCCAGGGGAGGGCGGAGGAGAGACAGAGATAACGGCATAGTTCGGCCACCGGTGCCCCGGTGGCGCTGGATGGCTTCGTCAGGACTCTGGATTGGGGAAGCAGATGAGAATGTGGACGTGTGTCCAATGATTTCCTGTGTATAATCCCGAAATAGAGTTGTTTTGTGGTACCCTCAAATAAATAGCAGCCATCCATTTTCGTGCATCCAAGGGCCCAGAACAATTCGTACTGGTGGCAAAAAGCTGACCAGTACAAATCATACTACTCCGGAAAATCGGCAGCGGACAATAAAAAATCATGACAGGCCTGGCCCAGAATGCCTCGCTCGGCCCAGGACAGGCCAAACTGCTTGCAGCGTGCTACCGTTTTCCTAAAATCAAATTTATATTCCTAACCCTAGAATCGATCCCGTCGACGCCTCGTCACGATGAATCCCGGCTTCCGTCGCTTCCATCACGTTGCCGGTGGGACTCGCCGCGTTCCGGTTGTGCTCTCGTGGAGAGCGCGTCCCCGGCGGATAACGATGGCGACGGTGACGATCCGGTCCTTCAGCGCGTTCGCGGCCTTCGGATCCGAGTCGGCGTCCATGCCGTCGTCTTTAATCAAATCCATGGTTAAAGACAACGACTCTGTGTCCAGGAATGTGCAGTACCAAGTCATCACTAGGTTGGTACGATTCCGAGTTAGCAATATTAGGTTGGATCCAACATTTAGACTAAAATCTGTATGGGCTCTTAAGAATTCATTACGAAGGAGCTAATCACATGTACTCTGTCAAGTCCCATATGTGGTATGTCAAAATGCCTAGATATGATATTAGGAAACTGCTAAATTAGTCTCACTGCTGATTGCAAAGTGTTCTGCAGATTCTAGCATTTTGTTCAGGAATGATAAATTACTGATCTTTCAATATTGTTCATTTCAGGGCATGTTGGTACTTACAAGTATGGCAGCTGGGGACGAATTAAGCAAGAAAGTTTGTTGTAAACTTGTAATGGTTGTTGTTGTTCTTCGCCGAGCATAACGCATCAAGCCATCATTTGTGGTCAACTAGACTCAACTGTCTGCACAGCAAGGATAAAGAGTTGGGAGCTCCAACTCTGTGGTGCATTGATAACTTGGCTTACCTAAAAAGTGATTTTTTATCTACTCGAGTAGCCACACTACAAAATGTAATTCCACAAGTAAAAAGCATGATAATTGACCCCTGCTTGGATTGCAAGGTACAGAGTACTACTGAGTTCTTTTGTATACATGTGTATACATGTTGACAACGATAAATGATGCGCTTGAATAAGGTCTCATAGCAAGCAAAATAATCAAGCAGCACAAACATGTTTGTCTCAGCCATATATTACATCAGTAACAATGCAACACATACATGAAGTTCACATACACACACTGTCTTCAACCATATCCTTTTAACGAGCAGCACAAGTTGGGTTCCAGTACATACACCGTCTCCTTGTTACGCTCGCGCTCTGAGACAAAGACTGAGCCTCCAGGAGGATGCACGTCTTTGGTTCCAATAAGACATCACTAAGCAAACAATAAAGTGCCACAAGTACTTCAAGACAGACCAAAGATTCTGCCATTCTGCGCAGATCTGAAAATCAACTAGACAGTCTGGACAAAACCATCAATCAACTATCTAGTTTTTGTACTTCACTTGAAACAACTGTCAGAGCATCTTGTAGAATACTGTTTCATGTGTCTTTACATTGTAAAGATTTCGCTAGTACTGAACAAAGAAGCAAAAGATGTCCCTGTCAATTAATACTTTACATTCTTAAGATTTTCTAATTGAAATCAATATCTCATGCTCGCACTCATGAGGCTACGCTCGATGCCAGCGTCCCTGCCATCGTCTTCCAACAGTATGTACCAGTGCGCCACCAGCAACGACATCTGCTGCTCCTACGCAATCATTACAAAGTTTCAAATTTTCAGTTTCATATGACAAATCATATATATTATCAGCCAAAGATCTGCTGCATATTATAAAATAATCTTCACATATGCAAATGTGACTATAGTATGGTTATCTTCACATAATCAAGGTTCTTTTTTACGGAAGAGGTGGTACATGTAAGATATAGGACTGCAAATTATACAATCAAATCTCAAGGATTATTCATAAACGGAAAGCATACAACCAGATTGTCCGGAACATAGGTGTAGGCTATCGGTGCACACTAGCTTTCTCTTGCGCAGTGAGTCGTCGCATGCAGCAACCATAGCCATGCAGTTGGAGGATGAAGTTTGAGTGAAAATGTGAAATGTCTATTAACTCATAGCAGTTTTACTCAATGCTGTGAACACTGCCTAAAGAACCAAACAGGTGTATGGGCAACTAGCAATTTCGTGTTCGTGGATGGGTTCAGTTTTGGTATTAGATAACTGAATGTTCATCATATTAGATGATGGAGGGGAACAAGTACCTCGTTCCTTAGGCCGTCAGCGGAGATCGGGCCGGCGTTAAGAAGCAGTAACGAGTTGGCTTGCCGGTCTGGGAGATGAGCCGAGGCCGTGGTCCGCGTCCGAGGTGGAGGCGGCGGCGTGCTCGAGCTGCGGCGAAGTCGAGGCCGAGGTGGTGCGTTTGCTGGAGACCGTGACCACGGTTCAGGTGGATGCAGCGGTAGCGTTCCCGGGCGTGTGTAATCCGTAGGCGGTGGCCGCGCTTCAGGTCGAGGTGGCGGCGTCGTCGTCGTCTGGAGGTGGCGGCGTGCGAAACAGTCTCAATCTGCTGTCGCGTGCGAGGTGGAGACGCTTGACTTTGTTTTCCTAACTGTTTCCTGGGCCTGTTGGGCCTAATCTTCCCAGCTTAATCTAAGCCGTACGTTGAAATCATACTGCTCCTCTCTGGTGAGCAGTAAAAGGTACCGTAAAAGTTGCCCGAAAATAAATCGCATTATTGAACAAGTGTGGAGAAAAATGTTTGTGCCTGTGCTAACGTGTCCAAGTACAATCTTTATGCCTGTGCTCCCACAACCAGAAAATGTCACCGCTGCCCTGACAGATTTTTTGGGCACCGATCTCACAACGTAGTAGATCCCTGGAAAAATATAATAAGTGGGACTCATGTAGGACAAAAAGCTGGATAGAAATGAGAGCACCCTGCACGGCAGTTGCGTTAACAGTCAATAATACCAATATTTTACTCGTCGATTGAGTTTGGCATCGAAGCACCTTCCTGATCCGATTCCTTGAAAACAAATTGGGGCACCGGCTGGGCACCGGCCCTCGATGCCTCAAAATCGTTTCGGGCACCGATATTGGCATACGCTGTGGAAGGCGTAAGGGATGGCTAAACTAATAGCCAACCTTATAGCCATCCCTATTGTACGAGTAGTTGGTAATGTTGGCTATTGATGACGTGGCGGTGTTATATAGCCAGCTGCTGGGTATACTATTGAACTTGCTCTAAGGTATACAAATGCGGTGTAGCAAGGTATGTAAAAGTATATTTTCTCTGTTTTTATTTACTTCGCGTTGTGTGTTTTTTAAAATCAAAATATTCAAAGTTTGATCAAGTATATATGAAAAATATCAATATCAATAATATTAAATATATATATATGAAAATAGATCTTATGAAGATTCTTATAATGTTAAATTTTATGGTAAATGTTTGTTTTTCCTATATATTTGGTCAAACTTCACAAAGTTTGATTTTGACTAAACCTAGTACGCAAAGTAATTGTAAACGGATGGTGACATGGGTATGCCTATCGGGTACCCTACCATGAGGGTACCTGGTGCACGTATCGACTAGGCCCAACTATCAGAGCCTACATGAAGCCCATGAAGGGAGGCCCACGAAGATGAAGTATCCTTCAAGTTTGGCGAAGCAATAGTCGGTTTAGAGTTTCCTTACTTGTAAATCGAGTCGGTTACGAACACCCGGGACCCAGCCTATTATTTAAGGACTGGGAGGGCCATCGAACCAGACAACGAACCACCAGAGCCACAAACCCTAGCGAGATCGACATCTCGCCGGGATCCTTGTAACCATCATATTCACAAATCAATAACAGACAGGCAGGACGTAGGGGTGTTACCTCCACACGAGGGCCCTGAACCTGGGTAAAATCTTTGCCCTGCTTGTCAGCCGACGATACTTCCAGCTCTACCACGTTCTCTCCCCCATATTCATAACCTAGGGACCTTAACCATGGGTCTTGATGAGTCTACCCCTCGTCAAGTGGCGCCGTCTGTGGGAAAGAATAGCGCTGGACTCGAAGTTTCGCCGGTCCCAACAGCAAACGGCAAATCGCCGATCTCACCAGCAAACGGCAACTCGCCGATCTCATCTGCAAACGGCAACTCGCCGGCCATGTCAGCAAACAGCAACTCGCCGATCCAGGCGACACACGGCGACTCGCCGATCTACTCGAAAAGCGGTAGCCTGCCCGCTTCACCCGCAAAAAGCGCATCTGCTCTTCCAATGAATTTCAATCCGCACTCGCCGGAGCTTCAGGAGGCGTTTTCTGGCCTTGAATCAGGTTTGAACTTAACTGTTGGAGCATTCAATTTTTTCGTAAACAATCTTGGCACGCAGGACTCAGCAGATCCGCAACAACTGGCGCTGGGTACACTCGAGGCTCCGTCGACTGCGCTCGCCCCATCGTCAATTCCTGAAGCCTGCTCGCCCGCAACAACCATGTCGACCGGCGAGCTCGATAGGTTCATGATGACGGAACTCCAAGGCGAGGAAGCAGAATCAGCATACAACACAAGCAACATCGACTTCAACCTACCACTCGACGAGAGTTTCGACTGCGGGATCTCCCTTGATGACTTCTACGAGCCCGCGATTCATAACGACAAAACGTCGACTCGGAGATCTTCACCAACACCAACCTCGACTCAGAAATCCGTAATGGCTTCGCCAACACCGAGATGAGCATAGGTGATGAGCACATCGACAACGAGATTCGCCTCGAAGATCTACTCGATGAACACACTGGCTCTGACATGAGCCTCGATGGCGATGTCGAGTCCATGACTGGAATCGACAGCACATACACCTGTCCTCGGGTCACGCCCCATCAGGTCTACGTGGCCTTCACCGCAGAATCATCCGCAGACGCTGCCGCTCGCAGGCCTGCACAATTCCCATGCACGGTAACCATGCCAGATGGGGTCACAACCTTGACAATCACGGAGGAGATGGCAGCAAAAGCAGATAAAGTCATAAAGGAGTGCACTATGATGCCGCCAAACTCCACTCCAGAGGAGATGTTGACCTTCCAGTACTTCAACTGGCAGGAGTCAATTCGACTGCAAAACTACCGAGCGACGCTCGAGGAGCGCAAAAGGCAAGCCAGCCTCTCGAGTGCCCGACGAAGGGAGCAATCCCTCGGGTCCACACAGCAACCAACCCCTCGACCTAGGTCGCGGTTGGCAAGCCTTCCAGAACATGAAAGGGTAGCAATCACCCGTAACCTGTCGTTCATGACAGAGGACGCTAACGGAATCCCAGTACCCAAAACTGCTGCGGGTGCATTATTCTCCGTAGGTGCTTACCTCAAGGCAATACAACCTCCGGCGAATGACCCTAACGCAGCCCTGCATCGCCAACAACTCAAATCGCTAGCTCTAGCGGCACAGGCTATGCAGCCAGAAGACAAAACTCCAGCAAGGGATCGCGATCGCGACATAGTCGACTCACGACACGCAGCACATCATCGCAGTGGTCGCAGCCACCACTCGGATGAAGGAAGGAGAAGCACGCGCCGGCACAGGTCCAGCAGGAGCAGGTCTCGAAGATCCTATAGCAGCGATTCATACTCTGATCGCGAACCAGAGCCATGCGGAGCATTGTGCTTCACTCGACGCATCCGTGAGACGCGGATGCCCAAACGGTTCAAGTTGACAGGCGAGCAACCCAAGTACAACGGTCGCCAAGAACCTTCTGGGTGGCTAGAAGATTACAGACTCGCCGTGGCATGCCAGCGGGGCACGAACACCACGGCGATGCAGTACATACGACTTATGCTCGAAGGAACTGCCCGCGACTGGCTCAAATCACTCCCTCCATCATCATATGACTCGTGGGATGATTTCCGCAGAGACTTCATCAAAAACTTCGAGCCTCTGTGTGAGCGCCCGAAGACATTCGAGGAATTAAGGACATGTACTCAACGATCAGACGAGTCGCTGAGATCATACATACGGCGGTGGACCGAAATACGCAATTCGGTTGGCAAAGTGTCAGAAGACAGGGCCATGGATGCCTTCATACAAGGTCTCGCCAGGAAGGACTTCAAAGAGGCACTTGGTCGTGAAAAGCCAACCTCCCTGGCTGACCTCATCAAAGTTGCGACTGAGTGGGCAGATGGAGAGGATTCTGTACGCAGATCCCGTGCTTCCCCAACACGCGACAACTACGAAAGCGGCAGTCGAAGCCGCAGAGATTCATACAGAGAAGATCGCAGGCGTAAACGGTCCAGACGTCCTTACGACGATAACAGACCCGAGTTCATGGCGGCTGGATACACACAGCCAAAGGAGGACCATGATAGAAGCAATCGACGCTCGGATGATCGACGTGACAGTCGAGATCGCGAGCAGCGGAGCGATAGCTACAAAAGGCAAGAATGGCGCAAACGTAGCGACGCAAAACCCGAGCGGTCGTTCGAGGAAAAGATGGACGACTGGTGCAGATTCCACCTCTTCAAGGGGGACGACGGAAAACTACGCTCCAATCACACCCTAAGGAACTGCAGGGAATTCGACCAAATGGCGACTGACTATGTGATACGACTCAAGAGGAATGGCCCAGCACCTGCTCAGCCCATGCCTGCACCCGTACCACAGCCAAACGCTGTGCCCGCTCTCATGGCGCCACAGCCGCCACCGCAACCCGCACCACAGCCTGCTCCAGGCGCAAATCTCGCAGGTGCCATACAACCTGTGCTACGGGCGGAAGATGATCAATATCCACAGCCCCACGGGCAGATGTACATGATACAAAAGGGTCGCCCCTCTAACAGGCAGCAAAAACTAATCACTCGACAGGTGAACTTGGCTGTCATGGCACCTCCAGCCGTGCCTGAATTTCTGAAGGGATCGGAAACCACCATAAGCTTTAGTCGAGAGGATCATCCCCCAGCTGTAGCTCGACCAGGGCATGCGGCTCTGGTACTCGACGCGCAAATAGGAGGCTACGCCATGACCAAGGTCTTCATGGATGGAGGCAGCGGCATAAACATCATCTTCGCGGACACACTCCGCAAAATGAACAGGTCAGTCGAAAACCTCCCAAAATCTTCAAATACCTTCCACGGTATCGTTCCTGGCAAAGCAATTAGCCCAGAAGGCACCGTACAACTCGACGTTACGTTCGGGGACGTAAGCCACTTCAGGACAGAGTCGATTGAGTTCGAGGTCGTCGACTGGAAATCACAATACCATGCTATTCTTGGTCGCCCGACGTTTGCTCGATTCATGGCGGTGCCACACTATGCGTACCTCACGCTGAAGATGCCAGGACCAAAGGGAGTCATCACTGTCCGTGGAAACTTTCAAAGGTCCGATGCTTGCGACCGCGAGTTCAGCAAAATCTCCGAGATGTTCGGGGTGGAGGAATCACTCGCTGACTTAGCGATTACCAACGACCGCACACTCCTTCCAGAGCATAAGAAGTTGGCAGTCGACAGATCCTTCAATGCTACAAATGACACAAGGTCGCATCAGGTGCACCCGACCGATCCGACCAAGACAGTCAACATATCTTCGAGCCTGCCTATCGCATAGGAAGGCGCGCTCGTCGAATTCCTCCGTGAGAACTGGGAAATATTTGCGTGGTGTCCAGCCGACATGCCAGGTATTCCCAGGGAATTCGCCGAGCACTCTCTCCAATTGTTTCCAGATGCAAAGCCAGTCAAGCAAACGATGCGTCGAATCTCCGGTCCAAAGCGAACCGCAGTCGAATCCGAAGTCGACCGGTTACTCGCAGCAGGATTCATTAGGGAAATCAAGAAATCACAATGGGTGGCCAACCCTGTACTCGTAGAAAAGAAGCATACAGACATCCTTCGGATGTGCGTGGATTTCACAGCGCTGAACAAGTGCTGTCCGAAGGATCACTTCCCGCTACCCCGGATCGATCAGATCGTTGACTCCACCGCCGGATGCGCACGACTCTCCTTTCTGGATGCTTACTCAGGTTATCACCAGATAAGGATGAAGCAAGAAGACGAAGAAAAAACGGCGTTCATAACCCCACTCGGGGTCTACTGCTACACAACTATGCCCTTCGGGCTAAAAAACGCGGGTGCAACATACCAGCGCATGATGCAGGACTGCCTCAAAAAGCAAATTGGACGCAACGTCCAGGTCTACGTTGATGACATTGTCATTACCACAAGGGAAGAACGCACACTACTCGACGATTTGAGGGAGACGTTCGCAAACCTCAAACGCTTCCATATCAAGCTCAATCCTAAGAAGTGTACGTTCGGCGTTCCAGCCGGGCAGCTCTTAGGGTACCTAGTCTCTGCTCGTGGAATCGAGCAGACCCGAGAAAATACAGGCCATCCTCACCATGCAAAGGCCTTCAAAGCTTCATGATGTGCAGAAACTAGCAGGACGAGTAGCGGCGCTCAGTCGATTCATCAGCAAACTGGGTGAAAAGGCTCTACCATTCTATCGACTGATGAAGAAGGCGGACAAGTTCGAGTGGACGCCAGAAGCTGAAGCAGCCTTCACAGATCTCAAGCGGATCCTCACAAGCCCTCCAATCCTCGTCGCACCTAAGGAACGGGAACCACTCTACCTGTATGTCTCGGCTACAAACAGGGTGGTGAGCACCGTACTGGTAGTCGAACGCGTGGAGGAGGGGCACAACCAAAGCATACAACGTCCAGTCTACTACCTGAGCGAGGTTCTCTCCATATCAAAACAGCGGTACCCGCACTATCAAAAGCTGGCATACGCTGTATTCATGTCCTCAAGGAAGCTGACACACTACTTCACCGAGCATCCGATTACCGTGGTAAGCAACTCAGCAATCGGTGATATACTCACAAACCCCAATGCAACGGGTCGAGTGGCAAAATGGCTCATCGAGCTGGCTCCAAGAGATATCAAGTACGAGCACCCGAAGGCTATCAAAGCACAAGTCCTACCCGACTTCACAACCGAGTGGATAGAAGCCCAATTACCTGGAGCACCAGACGTGGCCAATTCCTGGACCATGTACTTCGATGGGTCCAAGAAACATGAAGGCGCAGGCGCAGGCGTCGTCCTCATATCACCAAAAGGGGACAAGCTACGTTATGTTTTGCAGATGGGATTCAAGCTACCCTCCAATAACGAGGCTGAATACGAGGCTCTGATCCATGGCATGCGGATGGCAAAGGCACTCGGGTGCACTCGACTGATGATCTACGGCGACTCCAACCTCGTGGTGCAGCAAACAATGAAGGCCTGCGACGCAATCGCGGACAACATGATCGCTTATCGCGATCTGTACAACACACTAGAAGGCAGCTTCGAGGGCTGCGAGTTGAGACACATAGGAAGGGAAAGCAACGAAGAAGCAGACATGCTAGCCAATCTTGGCTCAACTGGCGCACAAATTCCACCTGGTGTCTTCCTCGAGCGTATTGAACACAGATCCATCAAGGAGAAACGAGAGCCTCCTCCGTCGACTACGCCACCCAAAAGCAAAATGCCTAGCACAGAGGACCCCCCTGTCGAGGTATTTCTCATTGAGCCAACCTGGACTCAACCTTTTCTGGCTTACATACTCCGTAGCGAGCTACCAGATGACATAACCGAGTCCCGACGCGTGACTCGAAGATCAAAAGCATACACCGTTATCAACGGCGAGTTATACAAGCGCAGCATATCAGGTATGTTCCAAAGATGCATCGCACTCGAAGATGGCCAAGCCATACTTCGAGACATTCATGCAGGTACCTGTGGGCATCACGCCAGCAGTCGATCACTCGTAGCCAAAGCCTTTCGCGCAGGGTTTTACTGGCCTACAGCACTCAAAGACGCGGAGGACATAGTCAAAAGGTGCGTCGGCTGCCAGAAATTCGCAACAAGGCCGCACGCACCCGCATCGGCGTTGAAGACTATACCGCTGGCCTGGCCTTTCGCCCAATGGGGGCTCGATATGGTTGGGCCACTCAAAAAATCATCGCATGGCGGGCATACTCACCTACTGGTGGCAGTCGACAAGTTCACAAAGTGGATCGAGGCGGTCCCCATCACAAATTCGACTGCTACTACGGCAGTCAACTTCATAAAGAGCATCATCTATCGCTTCGGTGTCCCAAACAGTATCATCACTGATAACGGCACAAACTTCACGGCTGAGGAGTTCAAAACCTTTTGCAAAGAGCAGGACATTACGCTCAACTACGCATCCGTGGCGCATCCGCAATCCAATGGCCAGTCGAAAAGGCCAATGGGCTTGTGACGAGTGGGATCAAGAAGCGCCTCCTGGTGCCACTCAAAAGAGCTGCAGGTGCTTGGGTCGAAGAACTACCGTCTGTGCTATGGAGCCTACGCACAACTCCCAACACTTCTACGCAGTTCACCCCATTCTTCATGGTCTACGGTGCAGAGGCGATTCTGCCATCAGACGTAAGGTTCAACGCACCACGAGTTGAAGCATACAATGAAGAAGACGCAGAAGAGGCACTCGAAGACGCAGTCGACTTGCTTGATGAGGCGCGCGACACGGCCTTAGCCCGCACAGCTGTTTACCAGCAGGACCTTCGCAACTACCACAGCCGTCGACTGCGCACCAGGTCCTTCGTCGTTGGCGACCTGGTTCTTCGACTGAAGCAAAAGAAGGTGCACAAGCTCGCTTCCCCATGGGAGGGCCCCTTCATCATCACGGAGGTCCTTGGTGGAGGTGCATATCGACTGAAGCACGCGAAGACAGGCGAACCCTCTCACAATCCGTGGAACGTTGCGCATCTGCGCCGTTTCTACGCATAAAGTGCTCGCAGTCATACAATGTAATAGGCTATATGTCGGATGGCTGCAGGTTTCAGACGCGCTCTTTTCCTTACCAGGGTACCTAAGGGGACTGGAAGGTTTTTAATGAGGCGGCCTGCAGCCTAACATTCAAAAGAGGAATAAAATCAATGTTCCTTCGACTCCTTTGTGGCTACCACCTGCATAATTCATACCTTAACCGCACCCGAGACCCTCGGGGGCTGCGTAACAAGGATCCGAACAAAGAACATAAAAACTTTGCAGCCGCACTCGAATACTCGGGGGCTGCACAGTCATCGGTTCATAACCAACACATATTTCACAAACCCCGCTCGATTGACTCGGGGGCTCGGCAAAAAATCAAAGTATACAAACTATACAATATACAAAGAGTCAAAAATTACACTCGGGGGCTGCCCCCTATACAAAAATTGCACTCGCAAACCATTCTAATCCTCAGGCTCGTCTTTTACGGGCAGCTCGGGGCCGCAAAGTTGTTCGCGAGTGCACTCGATCAGTGTCTCCGCAGCTTGGATCGTGTCATCCAAGTCTTTTTGTTCGAGAACCTCTCCGGCTGCAGGTGTCCGCAACACCAACCTTGGTTTTCGACTACGCATATACGCCATTGCAGCGTTGGCTCCAATTACAAGTCTTTGAGACAGCAACTCTCGAATGGGATTTGTTTGGCGGAAGATGTTCAACACAGCACGAATCCCTTGTGGTTGTGGCCCCGAAGGAAAAAGAGTCTCGTTCAGACGAATAAACGATGCCCGGCATAATCCAGCAGCTCAGCACTTCGCCAGACTCGATCCTTCAGGGTGGCAAGTATGCGGGCATGGTACCTATCAAGCCAAAAGTGTTGACGCCCAGTTGTAGGGTCGTCAACCACGCTATCCAGGCGTCCTTCCACGCGAATCTGTTCAGCCTGGAAGTTGTCGACAAAGCCTACAAATACGGGCGCACCAGTTAGATCAAAAGGACAAAAGCTACACAAAAAGCTTGTAAAACAAAGCAAGATTCGAACTTACACTCGAGTTGCCTGTTCACAAGCTCCATCTCCCCGAGAACATAATCCTCGCGTTGGGTGGCCAACGCGGGTCTGGCCCTCAATCGACTCAGCTCAGCCTGGGCGTCCTTCAGATCTTGCTCCATTCTCACATATTTAGCCTTCATATACTCCATCACCTTGGCATCATTTGCCACCTGACCCTGGGATCGGGTGGTGGTTGGAGCCTGCGAGGAACTAGTCGCAGTAGCAGGTTCTCGTGACTGTTCAAAGAGCATAATCACAAACACAAAGTTTGTAAGACTCGCGTCATAAGCATACAACTCTCCAAATGAAAGACATTGGCAAAAGACAGTTTGCATAAACAAGGTAGCAAAAACAAAGCGCAGACTCGCGCAGTTCAGAAGGTATCATTACAAGGCATAAAAAAGCAAAAGGGTACAGCTACCCTAAGCCTAAGATTTCGATTTCCTAAGCAGACGATTGGCAGTCTCGAGTGCCCGGCGCTCCATGGTGTTCATGAAAACTTCAGCCAGTCGCGCGGCTGCTCCGCTCACCCCCTTCAGCGAAATGGGCTTCCCGTCTGGCTTCTGAGGGAACGCAGACAGTGCTGCCTCATAGTCGCAATCTATCCCATGTCCCATAAGAAGCTTGATGGTGGACTCGGATCCGCGTACCGTGTTGGCGCGAGCAAAACCCGCCATGGTGGACGTCCCGGGGCCAAACACGTTGGCGAAGTCATCCACCGTCGACGGCACCACGCCAGTAGGGAACACCACTTGGTATACAGCACCAAGTGTGCTCGTTGATTTGGCGAGTGCTTCTTTCGCCTGGTTGCACAGAGCGCCTAAGCCGCCCACAGCCTGTTCCAGCGAAAGATCGTCACTCGCCACGTCTGCAGAGGCCGGTGCGCCAACAGCTTCTGCACAATTCAAAACAGGCATAAGTACGACACTCGACAAGTATATAGTCATATCAAAAGGAGAAAAGATTACTCACCTCCCATGGCCTGCGCGAGTGCTGCGAGCTGGTCAGCATATTCTCGCTCGCGTGCGCAGCTGAGTTGGTGGCGGCAGTCAGCTCTTTCTTCGATTCTTCGCGCTGCGCGGCGAGTGCGTCTTCCAGCTCCTTCTTCTCGCCTGGCCCAGCAAAAATTACGTGTATTCAATACTCGACAAAATCAGGCATTGCGAAAAGAAGTTGGGCAAAACAAAAGCAAAAAGGAAACTCACGACTGAGCCGCTCGAGCTCGGCGCGCATGGTGTCCCTCTCCTGCTCCACCTGGACATAAGCCTTGGCAGAATCTGCCAAGGTGTGGTAGAAGGGCTGCGAGCACACGGATTCAGCAAAAATCGAAAAATTCTCACAGACCTACAACTAAACGGGTCAAGCAAAAAAGTTACTCACGTGGTTCATCCACGGCTCGGGAGCCGCGACCGATGTCCCGACATCTGGAGTTGCCGCCTTGGCTGTTTCAACAACAGCGTCAGTGGCCATGGGCTGGGCAGCCTCGTTTCCAGTCGGTGCAGACTTCGAGTGCTCCACGGCTGGAACATTCTCGACTGGAGGAGTCCCAGGCTGGTTGTTTTCAGCACTGTGAGCAACACAACAAAACAAAGGATGGTCAGCACAAAAACATGACAGCACAAACATTTTCATATCATACTCAAAAACATACATACCTGTGCTCCTCATCTTCCTCGTCTTCGGAGTCGCCAAAAATTGGTCCTCCAAAGGCTGGGGCACCACTCGACTGAAGCGGAAGAGTCGAGCTTGTTGAGCACGCACGCAAAGGAGCGGCTTGGAAAACAGGAGGTGAATCTGATTCCTCGTCATCCTCCAAGACTTGCTCCTTCGCGGGCGAACTGGCAGCAGAAGGCGCCTTCTTGGCCAGTCGACGCCGCTTTGGCTGCGCGGTATCGACTTCTTGGTCAGAAGGAGCCTTGTCTTCAGATTGGACTTCTTCTGCTGCTTCTTCCTCGGCATCCTCTACACGTGAAGTGGTGGCGGAAGGGATGGGCGACTGATCCCCTTTCGGGTCCACCACCTGTGCCTGTGTTTCTTCAGTCTCGCCATTTTCAGGCAGAGGAGGAAGGGAGGCAGCAGTCGAGTGACCCTGCATAGCACACATCACAAATTGCAAAGTCAGAATCAAAAATCGCGTATCACAAAACATGCGGATGGCAAACTCTTCATTACAAGCAGGCTATAACACATACATACCTCAAGCAAAGGGTTCTCCAACCCATATGGTGCAACAGGGCAGTCGACGTTGCAAGTGTCGCCTGTCGTCAAATTGGTGATGTGACGCACATGCGTCAGCAGCTCACTCCTTGAAAGCTCCTCTGCGTTCATTCGGGTGATGTCACCCGCGCCTTCATACTCCCACATGGGGTGCGCTCGGGCACGGATGGGCCACACCCGCCTCTTCACAAAGGTGGCGATCAAATGAATGCCTGTGACCTTGTCCAGCAGTCCGTCGATTCGAGTCAGCAAAGGGCGTGCTTCCTCCATTTCTTCGGCTGAAAGCTGGTGATCCCACGCCTTGGTCCTGACGTAAGCTGCAGTCGAGAAGGTGGCGACTCCTTCTTGCTCGACACTCGCATAAAACCACCCTTTCCTCCAGCCTTGCGCGGAGTCGACGGTCTTCAGGCGGAAATAGCGGGTGTCGCTGCGCACCTGTATGCCGCAGCCGCCCACGGGGTAGGTGCGACCACCTCCTCTGTTGGGTCGCACCATGAATATGGTCTTCCATAGCGCCCAGCTGGGTGCGACGCCAAGGAAACACTCGCATAGCGTGATAAAGCACGCAATATGCATAATACCGTTCGGGGTGAGATCGTGGATCTGCACCCCGTAGGCATAAAGGAGGCCACGAACAAAGTCGTGGAGGGGAAGCGAGAAGCCCCTGGATACAAACTCCGCAAAGCAAACGCGCTCGTTGGCGCGTGGTTCGGGGCATACCTCCTTAGGCGAGGGAGCGCGGACGGCGAGTTGCTCCGCGGGAGGCAGATATCCCTGCTCGCGGAGCTTGAGCAGATGGGCGTCCTTGACGGTGGACTTCGCCCAGTCCCCGCTGCCCTTCTTCAGCGCGGCGGATGCAGATGTACCCGCCGCGGCCTTCTTGCCCTTGGTCGCATCGGTCGCGGCGGCGGCAGCAGCACCACGCTTCGCACCTCCACCTTTCGCCATTGCTAAAGTGGAGGAGGTGTGGGGCAAAGAACTTGGGCGCAGAACAATGGAGGGGCAGCGCGAGGAAGGAGACGAGGGGCGGCGCAGGGGGCAAATGGCAAGTAAAAAATTTGCCAGCGCCGTCCCCCCTATTTACCACAGAGCGCAAAAACGATCGTAGCCGTTAAAACAAATCCATACGCTCCGCGCGAAATCTGGCCATACACGTGGCGGCCACGGAGAGCAACCGTCGCCGGCCACTCCGCCCACTACGCACGAGAATCCAGGAAGCCATCATCACGCCCCGTGAAAATAGGGCCTGAACGGTCAAATCAAGTCCACGCGGCGTTATCCCTGGTCAGCTCTGCAAAAACGGGCCCACAGAACAGGGTCACGTCTTATCAAAGCCTCTCCAGGCACGCCATCGTTTGTCAGAGATAGCAGTCGCAAAATGCGTCATTGCTGACGTTGTTCTCTTTTCACAACTGGCATAAAACGTCACTCGATGATATCTTCGGGTGGTCTCTCGCATAAGTTTCGGTTGGTTTTTTAGCAAAAGTCATAGAGGCCAGTCGAAATTCTTTCGACTGCAGCATCCTACTCCCATCGGGAGCGTATCAAAAAATTTCTTTGACTAAAATGTGCAGGGTAAAAGAATTTGAGATTATCCTCCATTGCAAGCAATAAAGCACAATCTCGGGGGCTACTCCCATCGGGAGCGCTGTCGCGCACCCGATAGAATAATGGCAAAAGTACAGTCGACGGAACATTCGACTAAGTTCATAAGCAAAATCACACTCAAAATATTCCCGAGTTGATCCGACGATCCTTGGATGCTGCATGCATAAGTGCAAAGGTAAGACCCGCCGATCAGTCGAGCTGGGCTAAGGACCGCTCCAGCAGCGTTATCCTTAAATGTTCCATGTCAGCAGACATGATGAAAATCCCCGACGGACGCGTTGGGTAGATTCAAAATTATACTGCAGTTCGATTCAGTAAGACCTCAACGGCCGTTTCGAGTCTGTCCAGTTTGTTCCAGATTCGAGTCCGGGGACTCGAGTTTGATTGAAAGCTAGTATGGTTTTGCCACAAATGGTAGTTAACCGGCCCCGATCCGTCGTGTGTGCCGGGCCTGCTAAGCTAATATCCCTTGATTATCATAAGCAAAAACTCATAGTCGATGAAAACACTCGGCATTGCTAACATGTGTTATTTCATAAGAATTCTAAATACAGATGTAAAAAGTATATATAACGTGCATGATGTATGAGTCCATGCCCGACTCTTCGAATCAGACAAGTACTCGGGGGCTACTGACATGGGTATGCCTATCGGGTACCCTACCATGAGGGTACCTGGTGCACGTATCGACTAGGCCCAACTATCAGAGCCTACATGAAGCCCATGAAGGGAGGCCCACGAAGATGAAGTATCCTTCAAGTTTGGCGAAGCAATAGTCGGTTTAGAGTTTCCTTACTTGTAAATCGAGTCGGTTACGAACACCCGGGACCCAGCCTATTATTTAAGGACTGGGAGGGCCATCGAACCAGACAACGAACCACCAGAGCCACAAACCCTAGCGAGATCGACATCTCGCCGGGATCCTTGTAACCATCATATTCACAAATCAATAACAGACAGGCAGGACGTAGGGGTGTTACCTCCACACGAGGGCCCTGAACCTGGGTAAAATCTTTGCCCTGCTTGTCAGCCGACGATACTTCCAGCTCTACCACGTTCTCTCCCCATATTCATAACCTAGGGACCTTAACCATGGGTCTTGATGAGTCTACCCCTCGTCAGATGGAGTACAAAAGTTCACTTGTATGCCTAACCAAGTTTTTTTGCGCATTTTTTTCTTGTTGGAGATTTTGGAGAATAGGAAGATAAGTTGTGGTATGATAAAGATTTTGATCATGATATTTCGATCATGGGAACCTTTCGACTACAACAACAATCCTTGCAAGAAAGATCCCAAAAGTTTTTGTGGGTTGTCATGTGATCATGCGTAATCATTTTGTACTCCAGGAAAACAAAAGTATTATATTCTATTGAATTTATTACCCCCTCTCTTAAATTGGACCGGAGGGAGTATATCATATCATGAGGGGATACATATAGTTATTTACCCTTTCTTGCACGGGCTTACATGAACATCATTTTGCAAAATCCCTTCGGTAGCAACAGGCTGTCTTCGCATCATATTCTTCACATAAGCTTTTTTCTGGCTCTCGTAACCTACTTAGCGTGCACATTTGTGCTTGCAATCACTAAGTGAGCAGTTTGGCATGTCCAAGAAACTCAGTATAGTATCTGTGAGGAAAGAAATGCTCAAATGCATAACGCAACAAAATCAGAACACCACAAATAGCTCTAACATATAGTAGAAGAAGTATGAAACTGGATGTGCAAACAAAGGTAAAATGTATGTGCATCACATGTTTAAGTAATAGTTATGATGACCAACAGAACTGTTGTGAATAGTACGCATGTGGTTTTATTGAAAGACGCCATGGAGAAGAACACTACACGGTCCTTATGTTCTACAGTTCTCTTTGGGTAAATTCGTTCTACAAAGTACTAGCGAAATTTGGGAGGATCGGATCGGGTTCTCAGGTGAATATTTGGGAGGACCATTGGCTTCCCAGCAGCCCAACAAGGAAGGTGTACACACAGCGTGAACAGATTCTATTGAAGATGGTGGATGAGTTAATTGACCCGGTTACAAATTCATGGGATGAAAATTTACTGCGGGAGAAATTCTTACTAATTGATGTGGAGAGAATTCTCAGGATTCCACTAAGTGAACACTTGGCGGAGGACTTTGTGGCTTGGCAATTGACAAAGACACACATGTTTTCAGTTAGGTCGGCTTATTATGCTGAATGGGAGCATCAGTTCGGTGCAAAGACAAGAAGAAGAGATGGTATGGGGTCTGCAAAATTTAATCCGGTGTGGGATAATCTGTGGAAATTAAAGGTTCCAAGTAAGATATTTTTTTCCTTTAGAAAGCTTTACATGGTGCGGTTCCAGGTATGGCGATTCTTGCTTCACGGCATATTAAAGTTAAACCGCAGTGCCCGGTTTGTGAGAGGGGTGCGGAGGATATAAAACATCTACTGTTCACATGTCATCGAGCTAAGAAGGTCTGGAAGGAGTTGGGATTGCAACAATACATTGAGGATGCAGCTATGGTCGATCACTCCGGATCGGTTGTCCTGGAGCAAATACTACGTAGTAACAAACAGAAGTCACCGGTGTTGAACACAATAAGTTTGCAAGAATCTATTGCGGTGGCATGCTGGTATATATGGTGGCAAAGAAGAGAATTAGTAAAAGGTGAAAATGTTGCAACGCCGAGGCGGTCTGCCTTTGCGATCCAAGCTTTGACTGCAAATTTCGTAGCGGGGCAAAAATCAACTGCAAAACCAAAAGTGGTAGCATGGTCCAAACCAATGTCTGGGAAGCTCAAAATGAATATTGACGGCTCGTTTCAGGTCGATGGTACATGCTCGGTTGGAGCTGTCCTTCGGAATGACAGAGGTGAGGTCTTGGCCGGAATGGCGAGCGTGATTGATAATGTGCATGATGCTGCAGCTGCCGAGGCACTAGCTTTGCTACGAGGTCTCCAACTCCTTGAAAGGCTGGGCTATTCCTCGGCAATCATTGAGTCAGACTCACTGGAGTTAATTCAGGCATGTAATAGAGAGATTGAAATCTGGACTCCACACGCAGCTATCCTGGCAGAAAGCCTTATGAAGTCAAGTTTGATGGATTATGTTGTCTTCCAGCATTGCCTGCGTGATGCAAACCAGGTTGCACATCAGCTGGCGAAACATGTGTATCAAACGAAGGAGAATTTGTGTTGGGAAGGAGACTCCCCGGGTTTTCTTTTGCCATTTGTAATCAACGATGTAACTGTGCTTAATGTTTAAAGGCGGCAAGTTTCAGACGCACTCTTTCCCTAACCAGGGTACCGAAAGGGACTGGCAGGGTTTTAATGAGGCGGCTTGCTGACCTAATATATGTGTGGAAAATTCAAAAAAAAAACTAGCGAAATTTTTCTTCTGTTTATAGTGCCAATAAATAAGCTATAAATATATTTCTCCCTATATTTTCTATCACGATCACTGTTTTATATGATAAATTTGTCTGTATATCTTGGCAAAAAATTCATGAGATTCCTATCTCTTCTCGTATGATCAATATTTTATTCCAAGATAACGCGCACTAATTATTTCCTAGTAAATGATGAAAAAACAAAGGATTTTCTTACCATATAAAAAATAGAGTTGGGCATTTTAACTGGAGATAATGATAATACTTGAGAATATGGCAAGAGGAGTGATCACCTAATAATATTTTTAAGAACCGGGTGATGACGATGAACCTGAGTGGAATGGATGCCATTATAAGAGAGTGGTGGGAGATGTGAAGAAGAGAAATCATGCAACCATGAAGGCAAGCGGTCGGTGGTGGTGGTGGTGGTGGTGCTTCAGTTGATGGTGGTGATTCGGTTTGATGGTGGTAGTGATGCTTCAGCTCATGGTGATGGTGGTTTTTCGGCATGCGATGTTGTTCCATTAAACACTATTGTCATATTTAAGTTGTTTGCAAATGGAGGGAGATACACTAGTGTTTTGTGACTAAATTGCAAGTAATTTGCTACACAAACCTATATGTATCTTATTGGGGGTGTAAAACTAAAACCTACTCCCTCCGTTCCACAATATAAGATGTTTTAGGTGTTGCAAATGTTGTCTAGATTCGGACTAAAAAGTGTAGACAACACACTATAATGTGTCTATATACATAGGTGTACATGTGAATGTGAAAAAAGGCTAAAAACATCTTATATTGTGGAACAGAGGGAGTATTTTCCAAACGGAACAAATTTCCTAACCTGACACTGAGCGATACCACGCAAAACTGTTTTGAGGGGTATCTCAAATTGCTTTTACGGTTTACTGTTTTAAGAGATATCCTAGAGATGCTCTTATAACGTGGCAGCCCATACTTGTGATCATATAACTAGTCAGGAGAGGAAGTGGTGCATATGGATTAACTCTTTTTTTTTTATTTATCATATGGATTAACTCACCACACATTCGTTGCTAGTATCCTTTCTAAGGATTTTTTTCTTTTGAGAAATATTTTTATAAGAGCAATAAACATCTTAACTAGAACAAAACCTTTCATTCTCAAGCAAGTCGAAAAAAAAACCTGTTAAAAAAAAAGTCGAAAAAAATATACTCCCTCTTGTGGAGCTTAGATTGAAGATCGGACGGCTGAGGGAACATTCATCGAGTGAGATCCAATGGCTACGATTTGCGCCGGATCGCAAATTCATTCCGCGATCCAGCCCACTATCATTTCGTCGAACAGCTTGCGAGCCCAACCCTAAACCCATCCCCACCACCACCATGCGAGGCATCGGCGCCGCCGCAGCCGCCGCCGCCACCGCCCGGCGGCACGCTAACCTCCCCTCCTACGCCGCCGCCTTCTCCTCCTTCTCCGGCATCGGCGGCAGCGGTGGCGCTGGACGCGGGCGCGGGCGCGGCCTACCGCCCTCGGCCTCCACGCCGCCGCGCGCTCCCGGTCGCCCCATCGTCGAAGACGACGACAGCGCGGATCTCTTCTTCTCCGCAGCCTCTTCTGCCGGCCGCGGCCGCGGGGAGCCCGCGGTCACGCCCTCCCCCACCACCCGCCCTTCTCGTCCTTCTCCGGCGCTGGCCGCGGTCGTGGATCGCCGCTGCCTCCGCCGTCGTCCGTGGAAGATGCCCCCAATCAACCGACCTTCGACTCCGTCCCCCTTCCTCCGATCCGGAGCCGCCAACGACCTTCGCCTCCTCCGCCGAACCTCCGCGCTCGGTCCCTACCTCCGGCGCCGGCCGCGGCGTGCCGCGCGTGCAGCAACCACCAGCGGACAAAGCCCTCGAGGAGAACCGCTTCGTCCGACGCCGCGAGGCGAAGAAAGCCCCTTCGGCCCCAAGCGGGCAGCCGAAACTGGACCCGCAGGAAGCCGTGAAGCGCGCCTTGGAGCTCCTTGGCCGTGGCGGCGACGGTGGCGGCGGGCGCGGCAGAGGGGGTCGCGGCAGGGGCCGCGGACGCGGGCGTGACGGTGGCCGCCGGTCTGCTGAGGTGGACGAGAAAGAGGCTGCCTACTTGGGGGACCCCGCCGATGCTGAGAAGTTCGAGAAGCGGCTTGGTCCCGAGAGACTGGAGATTTGGGACAAGGCGTTCGATGATGCCGCAGTGGATGCGCTGCCGGAAGCAGTGGAGAATGCGTGGTGGGATGGTGTTCACAGCAATAACATGGTGCGTGCTGCACTGCATCGGAGATTATCAGATCTGGGTGGTGTGCTTGTTCAGTTCCTGATGGGTTTTTTTTTTGGTTCTGAGTGTCTGTTGTGTGCAGATTGAGTTTGAGCGAGAGTACAATGCGAGCTTTGAGAATCCTGATATCGACGAGACGCCGCCCATGTCGTTGGAGGAGGTGCTGCAGAAAGTTAAGCCGTTTGTAATTGCCTACGAAGGCATCAAGGACGAGGACGAATGGCAGGTGAATCTTATAGTTGTCCCTATGAGATATATGTTTCGCCAAGTAAATGGTTGTGCTAGTAGATAGTTCCTGTTTTTTATGATATACGTGGTGTATTACTGCTTCGCCTAACCACATGCATTAGAATCTGCCTGCTTGGCTCAAATCTTGTTACATTGTTTTGCTGTTATAGCTTGCATACTCATATCTATAGTTCGATGATATTATGATATGATAGCCTGCTATTGGCTTGATAAATAAATTGATGGACCAGTAACATAGATCAATATCAAAATAGTATAACTTGGTTTGCAATTGTATAGCCTTGTTGTATCTTTGTAGTTTAACTTCCACTAATTTGTCCAGTAATATACATATAGAACTACCGTAACTCTGGTCGAAATGATACTAGTAAATTTCCTGTTAATCTCAGTTTTACTTTAATATCATTCTAGTGTTCTAAGCTTAGATGCATATTTCTGTAAGGTCTGGAGGGCGGAGGCAGTAATATTTAACTCTCCGAGCCATTGTAGTCTTGCCTTGTAGTTGTACGTCAATTCTCTTGTTCTGAGCTGTGAGCTGACTGATGAGGTTCAGCTGCTAAACTATCAGATGAGTTTCTTCTAAAATAAGGGTGTTTTCTCTACACATTTGCTTTAACTTTTTTAGATTATCTTTGTGGAAAGACACAAATGTCTCGATAGTTTCATCATTTATATGGTAAGATGGTTATAGTTTCCAGATACTGACCTTATAAGTAAGCATCTCCGATTTTACACTTCAGCTTTCAGTGTACCCTCAATGTCAGATTGCATGTATACATTAGCAGTTCACAGTTATGCACTTGCATTCACTTCGTTGCTATATGAGTTCTTTTGTGGTATCTTTAACTGACCTGGTATAATCTACTGTATCATTCTTAGGAAGCCGTGAAAGATGTCATGAAAAGGGCACCCCATATGAAAGAACTTGTAGACTTTTACAGTTATCCTGAACCTGTCGTAACTGCAAAACAGCAAGAAGAGGAGCTGCAAAGGGTTGCCAACACTCTTCCAGAGAGCATACCCAATTCAGTGAAGCGGTTCACTGATAAAACTTTACTCTCTCTTAAGGTTTGCCTTCCTAAGTTCTCATTACATACAACTGATGCTCTAGATAGTATTTATTGGTCAATTTTGAATAGCCATTTGAGTAAGAGCTTGTACATCTAGTAATTTGATTCCTGTCTAACTTCATGGATTCTGACATAAAATATTAATAATCAGCCTGTTTCCAGAGTAGAGCTGCTTTCTGTTTGCATACTAATTTTTTTTTCACTACGGTTGTGATCGTATTTTGTGCAATATTTCTCTTGATTTCAACGTCAAGTCTCATCGATAGTCTGGTTGTGCTAGGCTCTGGTTGTAGAACATTTCTGCATTTAGCTGTATGTTTCACTGTATGGGTGTCATTTGATAATTGCTTACCTTTCTTCGTCTAAAATAGCAAATGGCTGATGCCATCTATCTCACAAGCTTGCTAGCCATTTGTCTTGGTATTTCTTAAAACAAATCATGACAGTTTGCACTTTACAGCTTAAATGTGATGTTCTAGATAGTAGTACCTTAAAAAGGATGTGTTTCAGTACTCATAGCTACTGTTCTTCTTTGCTTTTGTATTTTGCAGAATAATCCTGGCATGGGTTTTCACTATAAATGTCAATTCATGGACAAGTTTGTTCGTGAAGTTTCAGAACAATACAAGTAAAATCCTTCTGATAGACTGTTGTAAGATCTCATTTTACCCTAAGAAGATTTAGCAGTTTTCCCTTTTTTCGAGAGAGAAGGCTTGTTGATGTTATGTTCAATCCATGCAATATTTGTTTCATTTCTGTTGGGATGGTAGGTAAACAAATAAAATCACTGAGATACATGGATATTTCTTTTGGGAGATTTTCCTCTCCTTGTCATTTTCGTTCTGTAAGTGTCATTGCTATTTGCTTATGACTCTTGACTCCCTTACCTCTTTAAGGCGCTAATCAAATTATGAATGCCTGATTAATGCACTAATCAAATTATGATTGCTTGATTAAGGCGCTAATCAAATTATAAATGCTTGAATTGATCATGGGTTGATCTGTTCCCTGTACTATGGATCACATATTGGACCATTTTACAAATGAAATGGTATTTTGCATAAGGGGAGTGAGCTCTCAGCACGGAGTCCTCTTTTGAGGGAAGGTGAGTCGGCCGCTCAAGTATAGGACCACGAGAATCACATCATGCACCTGCTGGGACATTCAGAAACCTAGAACCTGGTCATTCTCCAATGTCCAAGGAATGGATCGTGCGACAGCGCATGTTCACTCAGCTATTGGTGAATTTGGGTTACTGCCTACTAGAAAACTAGCAAGTTCTCAGCTGTCTGTTCTTTCTTATCATCGATTCCAGACTGAAGCACCTACACCATTATTGATAGATATCATAATAAAGCACCGGGTGTTTTCATGAAAGCGTTGAAGAAAACAAACCTCAAACAACAAAAACACCAGTCCTGGCATTGGTTTGTACATCCCAGCATACTTTTTTTTACTTTGCCATAGTAATCTATCTGTAATGTTTTCGATCCACCAGGGGAGCAGAAATGCCTACCTAGCTAATCATCTACAGCTCACCTCCGTTGGCTTTGTGTACAAACCATCATTTTCTTTTCTATACAAAAGGGAAGTAGAAAGAACTCATCGAAAAGCACCGCAAAATGTCTGCCGAGCACGGTTGAAACCCAGAGGTGTAACTCTGTATTTTTCCCTTACCAAATCCATCTCCATCTACTACTGCCTGCTCATAATAAGGTGTAAAAGTCAGGACATTTTGCAGTGGCGCGTTTAGTGCTCGTGAAAAAAACATCTCTTTGCGAATTCAAAGCGTTATAATAACCTAATGGCATTCCTGCAGTTGGAATGTTGCACAGGTAAATCCTGTAGTTGTAAAACCTGGCAAGTGACGCACATTGATGATTTACCTTAGGCTTCTGAGGGGTGTTGCCGAAGTGGCTGGTGCTCGTTGTTCTGGCTGTCGAGCGGCATGTACTGCGACATGATGGCCATGATCTCCGAGTCCATGTACGACTGAAACAACAATAAATCGAATAAATCGTTGAACCACAGCCTATAATCTAGAGAAGGCTTGCACCTTTTTCTGTGTGTACTTCTGTTAAAAAGGAAAATTGTTCACGAGGAACGTACCCTGAGCCTGTACTTGTAGAAGACGTAGCCGGCGACCCCTAGGCCGGCGGCGCATGACACCACCAGGACGCCGACGAGCCAGCTGAACCTCGACATGCTGTTGGCTGCATCCGTCCGTCGACACAGAGACAAGGCGATGAGCGTCTCAAGCATCAATTCATACCCAGCCATGGTCACATGAGGCTTGTAGTAGTAGGATTCAGATTATTAGAATGTTGGAATGCTTACCGATGCAGACGTCTTCCCCTCGTATGTAGATCTGGTTGCCCTTGCTGCACCCGCACTCGTAGCTGCCCCAGGTGTTCTTGCACCGGCAGTCGGGGCAGGTGCACGCCAGCTTCTCCTTGCACTCGTCCAGATCTGAAAGATAGTGGTCGACCACACATTTCATCATATCAGCAACTCTGCTCGATCATCTCTTGTACAGATCAGTTTCAGGAAATGAACATTGGAGAGAGATCTCACCTTGGCATGTGTGGCCGTCGCCTTGGAACCCCGACGGGCACCGGCACCCGGTCAGCGCGTTATCCTGATACGGTTCATGGGTTAGCACTTAACAGAGACCATGGATCGAAGATGATGAGGCTGTGCAAGTGGAACCATGTGAGAGCGAGAAGAGAAGTGGTATTACCGAGCAAGCGGAGAAGGTGCGTCCCTCTCTCGTCTCCGACCAACACCCGCCGTGGTTCAGCGCGCACCTGCCTGGTCCGACAGCTGAGACAGCACGGTAGCAAACATAAGCGCACCGCCTCCAGTCGCCATGGAATGGCATGAAAATTGACAAGCATACCTTTGCAGTGGGTGTACCCGTCGCCCTCGTACTGGACGCCGTTCACCACGGGGCACTCGCACACCCTGCCCCTGTATGTGTCCTGCTCATATATACCATCAGCGGGGAGCAGAAGGGATTCAGATCAAACATTGTTGCAGAGTGGATGACGCCCAGTGGTCTGGCGTGTGCGTACCCTGCAGGCGGTCACGTTGGTCGCCTCGTCGCGCCAGCACCCGCCGTTCCGGTGCAGGCACTCGTTCGTCTCGATGTCTGCAATTCAACATCACAGGGTGAAAAGTTCAGAAAACCATGGACGTTTAACTGTCTTTACAGAAGAAACATGAGACTCGAGAGTTTCTTCGTACTGTCGCTCAGGCAGACGTGAGGTTCAGTCCCCTCCTTGAACCCGGCGCACACGGCCTTCAGCACCGCCGTCCTCTCCAGCTTCCCTTCACGCACACAACAATCCAAATCGATCATGTCAGCAAAATCTCATGGCGGTTCCTACGTTCTTCTTGGTTGCCAGACAGAGAGAGACAGACGCCGCAAGGGCAACAAGAACCAATACCTCTGTACTGAACGTCGTTGATCACCAGCGTGGGCAGGATGGTCACATCCCCTCGCGATCCACGCCCAATCTGAAAACAACAACATCATCATCATCATGCTTGGAACATGTAAGGAAATTGCTATATGTTCCAGCCGGAGACAGAGAAATTCGAACGGAGGAGGCCGATCGAACCTGGTCCGCCTGCTCCTTGGACAGGACGGCGTTCTCGGCGTCCGCGTCGGGGTCGCCCATGCACTCCAGCACTTTGTCCAGCGGCAGCCCCAGCGACGTGACCACCTCCTCCGCGCACGTCTTGCTGTACTTCTTCTCCTTCATAGAGCACCGGAGCTTGTAGTCCATGGCGAAGTCCCACCACGCCCACGGCCGGCCCGTGTCGTTCGCCACCCGGTGCACGCACAGCTGCCGCAGGTTCTCCACCACCACGTCCTTCCCCTCGTACCCCGCGTCAAAGTCCTGCTCCGGGTCCGGCGCGCAGTACCTGCCGTGGTTGATGCACTGCGACTGGCACTGCTTCGTGAGCTTGAACGCCTCGGGGCAGTACCAGGTGATGTAGTGCGGGGTGAAGCGTGCGTAGCCGCCGCGCTCCAGGATCTGGGCGTGGCCGCGGAAGCTCTTCACGAAGGCCGCCTGCTCGTCGCACCGCGGCCCGCACTCGTCGTTGCTGTTGGTCCACAGCTCGTACTCCACGCGCTCATCGGGGTGCGGCATCGACTCCCGCCAGTCCAGCTTCACCACCACCTCGCCGTCCGCGTCAGCCTTCTCCGCCATCCTCTTCAGGGACTCCCCGAAGGCGCGGTTCACCAGCGCCGACGGGATGTTGATCTTGTCAATGTACTCCGTGTCGGGCGACGCCTCGGGGGTATCCATCGTCAGCAGCTGCTCGTCGACGTTGTCGGCGATCAGCACCGCCGCCGCTCCCGCCTGCTGCGCATTCCAAGACTTGAGCGCGAAGTAGCATTCTGAAATACATAATCGCATTATTAAAATCAATATGTAGTAACGTGAAGTAAAAACTCTGGAAATTTTAGGATAGGGTTGACTGTAGACGGTGCAATTTCTTGAACAAGGTTTGGGAAGTGTGGAAGTCTTTGCTTGGACATTAATTAAGGGATGATGAGACAGATTGTTGGTCTGCTTCTGCCTTTGGCTTGAAGGATTTCTGAAACCTACTGACTGGTAGTGCAAGTGTTGTGATCAAGTGCGTTGAGATGGCTGGATCAACTGGAATGAGCACCAACAAATGAAATAGTTGGAAACTGACTGTATGTCTGAATCTATTCTGCTTGTTTTCTGTGTTCAGGGTTATCAGGTCAGGGATTTTTTTTTCTGAAACTCACAGTTGACGGAGAGAAAAGTTACCTGAAACTGTTGACAATTTTGGTTTCAATTTGGTGTGCTTTCTATAGACCCTTTTGAATCTGGTGCATTTGTAGGAATTACTTCTGAATTTAGTGAGTTGTTTTACAAATGTTATTTGAATTTCTAATTTTTGCCAGTCGCAGGGCAGCTGACTCAATGGAATATTGTCAAAATTCTGCTCCACTTGCAGACTAAGAAATGTAAAATCCCTCCCCCCTATGCAAAATTTAAAATAATAATCTGTTTTCAATATCTCTAATACTCCTTTCTAAGTTAGAGACCAATCCACATCAACAAATTTAAATTACTACTACTAATACTAAACTATGTAGCCATAGTAGTAGCTTTCTAGTTAAGGACTAGCACACATTGACTTGGCCCATCAATGGCTAATAAACTTCTAATTAACACACCACCATACATTAACCGTCAGCAAGACTGAACGATTCAACCTCGCACAAGGTCACCGGCAATTTCTTTCTTCCTCGAGAGGATCAGAGGAAACCGGCCACGGATCAGTAGGGAGTATCTAGTTAATGGAAGGAGCTAAGCTATGTTACTGATGTAATTTCTAGTAGGGAGTATATAGTTTATGAAAACTCGTCAAAATTTTAGGATAGGTTTGATTGGATAAGGTGCAATTTCTTGAAGAAGATTTGTGAGGTGTGGAAGGCTTTGCTTGGAAATTAGTTACAAGAATGATGAGATAGATTGTTGGCCTGATGCTCTGCCTTTGGCTCGAAGGGTTGTGACACCTACTGACTGGTAGTGCAAGTGTTGTGATCAAGTGCGTTGCGATGGATGGATCAAATGGAATGAGCACCAACATGAAATAGTTGGATACTGACTGTATGTTTGAACCTATTCTGCTTGTTTTCTGGGTTAAGAGTTGTCAGGTCAGGCATTTTTGTCTGAAACCCACGACGGAGAGAAAAGCTACAAGAATCTGTTGGAGAATTTCGTTTTAATTTGGCATTTTCTATAATGCCATTTGAATTTGGTGCATTTGTATGGACTAGTTCTGGATGAAGGGTGTTCATTTACACATTCTAATTCGAATTCGAGATTTTCGCCATCGCAGAACAACTAACTCGGTGGAGTATTGTAAAATTCTGATCCACTAGTAGCAGACTAAATATTAAAATCTCTCCCCCCCAATGCAAGCAAAAAGGAAATAAAGAGATCACAACATCTCTGATGCTATCTAATTAAGTTGGCGACCAATCCACATCAACAAATTTAAATTACTACTACTAGTAGCACTAAAGTAGTAATTAGCATGTGTGCCTAGGACTAAACTATGTAGCCATTAGTAGCAGCTTTCAAGTTAAGACTAGCACACATTGACTTGACCCATCAATGGCGAATACTAAATTAACACATCACCGTACGTTAACCGTCAGCAAGACTGAACGATTCAACCTCGCACAGGTCACCGCCAATTTCTTTCTTCCTCGCAAGAATCAGGGAAAACCGCTAAGGCAAACCACGGATTAATGGAAGGAGCTAATGAAGCCATGTATGTACGTACCTCCGCGGTCGAGCAGGAGGATGACGGGGCGTCCGGACTTGGACTTGAACTTTTTCGGGAACTCGGCGCAGCCGGTGGCCTTGGCGTCCGGGTAGAGCACGACGCCGGTGAGCGTGCCGCCGTAGTCGGGCACGCCGAAGTTGCCGATGGCGGCGTCGTGGTGGCCCCGGATGTGCTCCGGCGCCAGCACCCTCACGCTGCTCTTCTCCACCACGAACCGCCCCCGCGCCGGCTGCGCCTCCATCATCAGCACGACGACGACAAGAGCCAAGAACCGCCACACGTGCTGGAGACGGCCGCCGGCGACCCGTGTCACGCGCGTTGCCATCGCCGCCTGACGGACCGATCACCTCGCCCCTCTCTCTCCCTGTCTCTCTAATCTGTTAGAGATGGGAGGGAAGAGGCCAAGAAGGCTAACGACGACCTGCGCGCGCGCGTTTGGTAGCGAGCGAGCGAGTTCAGGTTAGGTGGGTGTGCTCGCAAGAAGAGAAAAGAAATGGTTAGAGCTTGCGGGGTTCTCACTCGTGCAACTGCAAGCCTTGCGCGCGCGAGGCAGATATGGACGGACGGAGGAGGGAGACGGATCGGAGTGGATCGAGAGGGAGGTTTGCTTGGATTGTACTGCTAGTTGCCGAGGACGGAGCCTGATGGCTGATGGAATGCGTTTGGTGGTGTCATCTGCTTCTAAAAGTGGCGTGCAAGAGAAGAGAAGCGGGAGAAGGTGAGAGGGACTGGCCGGAGAGGAGAGGGGGATATCATGTGTCCGTGTGTTTGTGCGGGAGCTGCTGTCAACTGCGAAAGGAGCGGCGCACCTTTTTCCATCTGGAAAACACCCGAATTATAAGATGAGAATGTCGCCAAGGAAATGAAATTCGGGTCAGGAAAACAGAGCGAGAATTAAGTTTCCTATCGGTCGGTCGTCGGGCGAGTCTTGGTTTTGGATGGCTCGAGTCCTCGTCCTCACCGACCGTGTGCATCGAGTGTCTTCTGGACCATGCACGAAGAGCTGACGGTACCCGGACGTGTCCGTGGGTCTTGGAACCCGTTTACTTTTACTCGCAAGTCGCCGCCGTGAGCCCGTGACAATTGCGTTCTTGACCATTTCCTGTCCTAAGAATCTAAGATGCTCCAAACTTGAGTGATGCCGTGAGAAAAACACGAAACTGACCTGTCAAAATGACACCACACTTTTTTTTTTGGGGTAGATTTGCAAAGCAAACCAGCTAAGCACCGTAGTTCCATCGCACACAAGGAAATCAACATATTAAAAATGCATCTTCATGACATAGAATTATGGAACGGAAGGGGTAAATACATACGACTCACAACTGAAAAGTACAAAATTACAAGAGAATTTATCTGCACAAAATAGAGTTGAATGATTCCATCAAAAATGATCGAGGAGACGCCAACTTATATGTGGAGTCAACGCCTCACCGGTCCTGAGATGCTCCAGAGTTGGGTCAAGTCGTGAAAAAACACCAAACCGCCCTGTTTTCGGAAGTTAAACACTGAATAACCATATTCAGAGTACAATTTCGAATCTAACCCACGTCTAGACCTACCAATTTCTCTCGGTACTTTGCTCGGAGTTCAGAATACGTGGGTTTAGCCGTCTTTGTGTTTGGGCTCTTTAGAAATTGAGAAATCATGCTCTTGATATTCATTCTGCTGCTTCTCGCTCTTCGGCTAACTGAAGTTCACGAGATCTCATCGGATGATGATGCGTCTTGACTCTTGGCCCATATTTGGCTACGACACGATTGTCGTAGGCCTTTATCAAGAACATCTGTATCTATTTGAGCAATGTCTGGCCTTAAGATCAATTTTGATAAAAGTGAGGTCATGATGGTGATTGAAGATGAAGATAAGGAAGATGAAGATAAGAGACAGATGTATGCTAATCTTTTCCAACAGGGGAAGTGGCCGATTAAATATATGGGCATGCCAATTTGTGCTATGGGATGTACGGCTAAGCACCGTAGTTCCATCGCACACAAGGAAATCAACATGTTAAAAATGCATCTTCATGACATAGAATCATGGAACGGAAGGGTAGAGTAAATACATATGACTCACAATTGAAAAAGTACAAAATTACAAGATAATTTATCTGCACAAAATAGTGTTGAATGATTCCATAAAAAATGACCGAGGAGGCGTCAACTTATGTGTGGAGTCAATGCCTCACCGGTCCTGAGATGCTCCAGAGTTGGGTCAAGTCGTGAAAAAACACCAAACCGCCCTGTTTTTGGAAGTTAAACACTGAATAACCATATTCAGAGTACAATTTCGAATCTAACCCACGTCTAGACCTACCAATTTCTCTCGGTACTTTGCTCGGAGTTCAGAATACGTGGGTTTAGCCGTCTTTGTGTTTGGGCTCTTTAGAAATCGAGAAATCATGCTCTGGATATTCATTCTGCTGCTTCTCGCTCTTCGGCTAACTGAAGTTCACGAGATCTCATCGGATGATGATGCGTCTTGACTCTTGGCCCATATTTGGCTACGACACGATTGTCGTAGGCCTTTATCAAGAACATCTGTATCATGTATGGTGTGAATCTCCTGCAGGAGATCTTGAAGGAGTCTAAGGTTAAAAGACAACAAGGTGTGGTCCTAAAGCTGGACTTTGAGAAGTCCTACGACAAAGTGAACTGGGAGTTTCTTTTGACTGCTGTCGACACAAAGGTTTTAGTGACAAGTGGCTGGTATGGATCAGAAATGCAGTTGCGCAGGGGACACTGAGTGTAAAAGTGAATGGGGAAGAGGGGCAATATTTTGGTAGTTATCAAGGTGTGAGGCAAGATGACCTTTTTCTCCTTCTTTGTTCAATCTTGCTGGGGAATGCATGGCCAAGAAGGTACATAATGCTCAGAGAAATGGTCTGCTATCAGGATTGTGTGATCATGTGATTGACAGGAATGTGTCCATCCTTCAGTATACGGATGACACGATTGTGGTCATAAAAGATGATGAGGAGGGTGCTCGAAATTTGAAACTCCTTCTGCACCTATTTGAGCAATGTCTGGCCTTAAGATAAATTTTGATAAAAGTGAGGTCATGATGGTGATTGAAGATGAAGATAAGAGACAGATGTATGCTGATCTTTTCAACTGTCAACAGGGAAGTGGCCGATTAAATATATGGGCATGCCAATTTGTGCTAGGAGATGTACGGCTGTAGAGATGGCTTTCATTGGTGAGAGGGTGACAAAGAAAATGGATGGATGGATGAGTGGTTCAGTGTGAATTTGTGGGGGGGGGGGGGGGGGGGGGGAGTCACCAAAATCACTGCTTGTATTTCAAGTACTGCAGTTTATCCAATGTCTTTTACACTGCTTTACAAGACAAACATAGAACAAATTGACAAACCTACTAGAGCTTTTCTCTGGTATGGTACCACAGGTATCATCTTGTCAAATGGAAACTGGTGTGCAAGCCTAGGAAAAAAGGTGGGATGGGGATTGTTAGATGTGTATAGGTCTCTTCCTGTATATCCCCATTGTATAAGGGGTTTTACTGCACTTTACCACACATGTACATGTATTGGCCTTTGGCCCCCTGAGAATAGTAGTTGCTCATTTCTCCAACATGGTATCAGAGCCAAGGTCTCGAGTTCGAGTCATGTGTGGCGCAATTTTCCTGAAAAATTGCTGGTGCCCCTTCCGTCCACGTTGCAAGGCCCCTTTCTCTCTTCATGCGCCTACCTCTGAGTTTACACATGGCCTGTTCCCGTCACATGTGAGGAGGGGTGTTGAGTGTATAAGTGGATTGCCCTCCCTTTCCATCAGATCGGTCTTTTGGAATAGTGGTCAGCGCATGAAGCTTGACATGGTATCAGAGCCCAGGTTAGGGTCTCGTGTGCACGCCGCAACTCCGTGCTTGCTCCACCGCCGCCGTTGCTAGTTCCAGCCTGCTTTCTCTTCCCTCTTGCTCGGAATCGAGCTGCTCGGCCGTTCGCCGTCCTGTGATGTCCTTCTTCTTCCTCGTTGCACTTTGCTGCTTGAAATCGGGAGCTTCCCGTGGCCGCGCCGCCGCTTCCCTTCGGCCTGCTGCGTCGCCGCCGCACTTTGACGGCCTCCGCCGTCGCCGCCACTCATCTGCTGATGGAATGGAATGTGTTTGGTGGTGTCATCAGCTGCTTGCTTAAGTTACGTGCAAGAGAAGAGAAGCGGGAGAGGTGAGAGGGACTGGCGGGAGAGGAGAGGGGGATATCATGTGTCCGTGTGTTTGTGCGGGAGCTGCTGCCAACTGCGAAAGCAGAGGCGGACCTTTTTTCCCATTTGGAAAAGACCCGAATTATAAGATGAGAATGTCGCCAAGGAAATGAAATTCGGGTCAGGAAAACAGCGCGAGAATTAAGTTTCCTATCGGTCGGTCGTCGGGCGAGTCTTGGTTTTGGATGGCTCGAGTCGTCGTCGTCACCGACCGTGTGCCTCGAGTGTCTTCTGGACCATGCACGAAGAGCTGACGGTACCCAGACGTGTCCGTGGGTCTTGGAATCCGTTTACTTTTACTCGCAAGTCGCAACCGTGACAATTGCGTTCTTGAAAATTTCCTGTCACGGGCAACGCCTCACCGGTCCCGAGATGCTCCAGAGTAATTGGGTCAAGTCCTGAAAAAAAAACAACAAACTGCCCTGTTTGCGAAAGTTCAACACTAAATAACCATTTTTTTTTCTTGTGCCCGACTGGTACATATGTCTATATACATCCGCATGTGGACAAATAGAAGACATCTAATTTGAAACGGAGGGAGTATATGTGGAGTATCGTCGATCTCTATATTGGAGGTCTAGCTAGACCTGCCAATTTCTCTCGGTACTTTGCTTAGAATTCGGAATACGTGGGCCATCTTTGTGTTCGGGTTCTTTAGATATTGTGAGAAATCATGCTCTGGATATTCATTCGCACTACAGGAATGGCATTCTAAGTCGACGGACTTAGGTCCGTCGGCTTACGTGCCCGTAGGCATAGCCCCTAAAGCCGTCGGCATAGGTCTACGCCGACGGCCTTTGCCGTCGGCATTTTTTTTCCATTAATTTTTCGAATTTTTTTAAACTTTTTTTTTATTTTTTTAAACTTTTTTTTTATCTTTTCTAATTCTATTTTGAAATTTTCCACTTAGCCACATACTTAATCTCTAATTACACACTTAATCATAGGTCAAAGTACTTATCCTGGTCAAACTTCTCATTCGGTCACCCATCCTAAAATTGATTCAGGCCAAGCACGCTTAACTTTTTAGTTCCTTTCAAATTAGTTTTCAAATGAGAAGTTAGAACTTACTGATATTAGTATCCTATTAATCATATTAACCCCTCGGTTACGATGTTACACTTTTTCATTGTTTAAATTTAAAACTTTGTTTGAATAAGTAACAATGATTATGTAATAGTATATTTTGAATAAATAACAATAAAATGAATTTTACTTTATATTTTCCCTTTTACTTTTAATATGGAATAATTCATATCTTTAAATCCGTAAATATTCCTCTCATTTTTCTAATCGACTTAGACATTTTATTTGCTAAATTTTGATTTACGGATTTAAAGATATGATTTATTTCATATTAAATGAAAAATAGAAAAAATGAGAGGGACCTATGCCGATGGCTTTGCCGTTGGCGTAGCCCTGATGGACCTGCCGTCGGCATAGGTCTGGTGAACCTATGCCGACGGCTTTGCCGTCGGCTTAGCCCAGTGTCAAATTTTTTTTTTACCTCGTGGGGTCTATGCTGACGGCCCGACAAAAAGCCGTCGGCGTAGACTTTGGCCGTCGGCATAGAGCCGCGTTCCTGTAGTGTCGACTGCTTCTCGCTCTTCGGCTAACTGAAGTTCACGACATCTCATCCTATGAGGATGCGTCTTGACCCGTATTTGTCGACATGGGGTGATTCACTCGTCTTTGCATGGGAAGATTGCATGTATGAGCTTGGTCCGGGAGGTCTTGGTCTTGTTGTTAGGTTTTAAACTGTTTTATATGGTTCGTTGGCGCGTCTTAACTTATGTATCATCGCCTAATTAGCATTATACTCAATCATTTATATTGCTCTCCTAGTATTTATTTGTATGGAAGATATTTATTTTTTCTAAAAAATCAGGATTGTTCTTATGCGAGTTAGCTGATGGCCGGAGTCTACATATACTTTTTACAAGGAAAACGGGAAATTTTCATCACTTTTTTTTTGGTGGAATCACCCGGCAAACTAGCTAAGCACCCTAGTCCCGTTGCACACAAGGAAACCAACATACAAAGATGAAACTTATGACATGATAGACTCATAGTTGAGAAGAAAAATATAACAAGATAATATATCTGCAGAAAATAGTGAGAATGAGTCCATCTATGAGTGGATGGGACGTCAACTTGAGACGGTCTATTCGTGAAAATGATAATGACAATGGTGAAGATAGCGGATAAATGATTAAGTATAATGCTAATTATTCGCAGAAACACTGGGTGTTCTCTATGGCAATGGGCTCGGCCTGGGCAATGTGCTTGGCGTGAACCAGATTTCCGATGTATTGGCTCTTCCGTAATTACAACCGCCTGATGGAAAAGCATCCTCGAGTGTATGTTTTTTCAAGTTGTAGATCTTTACACCGTACCATTTGTTATAGTTACTCCAGAAGTTATTTCATTCTTGAGTCGAGGAGTGGTGAAGTAGATGCAGTCGGGTCTCAGGTTCAGCTCCGGGAATTCGACGGTGGAAAAAATATCTGAGCTATTTTTTCCGAGGAACACCGTGTATCCTCGCAATGCATTCACGGGGCTCATTCTTAACTTTTTGCGATTACTGAGATCCAATACGTCTATTTCGACCTTAAAACCATTCTCCAGATGGCTGTCGTGAATGACACGTACTTGTAGAAGATGTCCCCACGGAGTCGAAACTAGGTACCTCGTGATAACACCGAGGAAATTATCATCTTTGGTGATGATCTCTTCTCTTTCCGGACCTTCTGGTGGTATGTGTGATCCTCGGAAGTCCCAAGACGTAAGAATCCCTCTCATTAATGTTAGGGAGTAAAATCTGCCACCGTGGTGGACACAATCGGCGAAACTCTCACCGCTTTTTTGGATCATGGAAACTCGCCGCCAAGAACTGTCTCCAACCCTCACGTAAGAGAGACGCTTGCCATCGGTGTGGATGACAAACGCAATGGCAGCGCCTGCAGACGGAGAACCGGACAGCACAACCTTGTCATACAAATGCTTGTTGTTTTTTGGTGTTCCAAATTCCAGCGGTAGTACTGCTGGGTTAAGCGGTACTACCGCTAGGGAGCTGCCGCCACCGCTACCGCCAGAATGGCCGTCTGACGCGTTAGTCCGGTACCGACTGGTACCGCTGGCGGTACCGCCGCCGGTACCGCTGAGGTGGGAAGAGACGAACCAGCCCACCCCAGCGGTAGTACCGCTGGGTTAAGCGGTACTACCGCCGAGGTGGGATTGTTTCCGGGATTGATTCCGGGTTGGACTGCAGCCGACCTAGGGTTTGATGTTTCTATTTATTCCTCTTGTAAGCCGCCGTTTTGGGGTAAGCCACACATTGTAAACCCACGGCGTTTGTAACCTCACCCGATATAGTGAAGTATTGCTGGCTGGCGCCCGTGGTTTTTTCCTCTCCTTTGTTTGGAGAGGTTTTCCACGTTAAATCTCGTGTCCCCTTTGGTTTGATCGTTCCGCTCTTCGTCGTTTCTTTGCTATCGTTTACAACAAGTGGTATCAGAGCCCTGTTTCAGATCTGTTTTCAGATTAGGGTTTTGGATGGCATCGATGAAGTTCGATCTACCGGCGCTGGACTACAAGACGAGATTTCGCTGTGGCAGGTCAAGATGCGTGCGATCCTCGCACAGTCCAATGATCTTGACGAGGCGCTGGAGAAATTCGGCGACAAGGATGCGGCGGCATGGACCGCCGATGAGAAGCGGAAAGACCGTAAGGCTTTATCGCTTATTCAACTTCATCTATCTAATGATATTCTGCAAGAAGTACTCCAGGAGAAAACCGCAGCGGCACTGTGGGCTAAGCTGGAGTCGATCTGCATGTCCAAAGATCTCACCAGCAAGATGCATGTGAAGATGAAGTTGTTCACGCACAAGTTGCAAGAAGGTGGTTCGGTAATGAATCACTTATCGATCTTTAAGGAGATCGTTTCTGACCTAGTGTCGATGGAGGTAAAGTACGATGATGAAGATCTAGCACTTTTACTTCTATGCTCGCTGCCAAATTCCTTTGCAAATTTTCGTGATACCATACTGTTAAGCCGTGATGAACTAACCACCGCGGAAGTATATGAGGCCCTGCTTGCCAGGGAAAAGATGAAAGGTATGGTACAGAAAGAGGAGTCGTCGTCCTCCAAGGGCGATGCTTTGCAGGTCCGAGGGAGGCCTGAGCAGCGAGATAACCACTACCACAACCAACAGAGACAAGAGCAAGGGTGACAGAAGTCGCTCAAAGTCTAAAGGCCGTGACAAGTTCTGCAGGTATTGTAAGAAATCTAATCATGTCATTGATGATTGTTGGAAGTTGCAGAACAAGGAGAAAAGAAAAGGTACTTACCAACCGAAAAATAATGAAGGTAAAGATACCGGTGAGGCTCTGTTGTTGATGGTAGTTCTGATGGCGAATGCCTAGCTGTTTTAGCTGCATGTGTTTCTCGTCAGGATGAATGGATTCTAGATACTGCATGTTCTTTTCATATTTGCTGTAACAAAGATTGGTTCAGTTCTTATGAGTTAGTGCAGACTGGAGATTTCGTGCGTGTGGGGAACGACCAGCAATGCAACATTGTTGGCGTTGGTTCCGTTCAGGTCAAGACACATGACGGTATGACACGCACGTTGACGGGAGTGAAACACATACCAACCATGGCAAGAAATTTGATCTCGCTCAGTACCCTTGACTGTGACGGGTACAAGTACAAAGGAGGAAATAAACTCCTAAAGGTATCAAAAGGTTCTCTCATAGTTATGGTTGGTGATATGAATTCTGCTAAGTTATATGTTCTTAGAGGTAGCACGTTATCTGGTACTGTTGCTGCTGTTTCTCATGATGACGCTAGTAAAACTAACCTTTGGCATAAGCGTCTTGGACATATGAGTGAACTTGGTATGGCAGAATTGATCAAGAGAGACTTGCTGCAAGGATGCAGTTTGGGTAAGATGCAGTTCTGTGAACACTGCATTTTCGGTAAGCACACAAGAGTTAAGTTTAATGCTTCTGTTCACACCACCAAAGGTACACTTGATTATGTACATGCTGATGTTTGGGGGCCATCTCGTAAGCCCTCTTATGGTGGTGCTCGTTATATGCTTACCATTATTGATGATTACTCTAGAAGAGTTTGGCCTTATTTCATGAAAAATAAGGATGATGCGTTTGCTGCTTTTAAAGAGTGGAAAGCTATGATTGAAAGGCAAACAGAAAGGAAGGTGAAATTACTTCGTACTGACAATGGTGGCGAATTTTGTTCGAATGCCTTTAATGATTATTGCAGGAAAGAAGGCATTGTCAGGCACCTCACCATCCCGTACACGCCTCAGCAGAATGGTGTAGCGGAGCGGATGAACAGGACCATCATCTCCAAGGCTCGCTGCATGATCTCCAACGCTCGCATGAGTAAGCGTTTTTGGGCTGAGGCGGCTGCCACCGCCTGCTACTTGATAAACAGGTCACCATCTATTCCCCTCGACAAGAAAACTCCCATTGAGGTATGGTCAGATTCTCCTGCTGATTATTCACACTTAAAGTTTTCGGCTGCACTGCTTATGCTCATGTTGATAATGGAAAGTTAGAGCCGAGAGCTATTAAGTGTGTGTTCATTGGTTATGGTTCGGGTGTAAAAGGATACAAGTTATGGAATCCCGAAACTAGCAAGGCATTTATGAGCAGGAGTGTTGTTTTCAATGAATCTGTTATGTACTTTGATAAGTTGTCCTCAGATGTTTTGCCAGATTTTTCTGAGGAGCAGGTTCGTGTCGAGGTGGAGCACTCTGTTGAAAAGGAAAATGTCACTGTTGACAATGATGGTGCTGCTACTTCAGATGATTCTGATCCTGATTCTGCTGGTTCTGATGATTCTGTTTCTTCTGATTCTGATAATGATAATGTTCAGAACTCACCCCCTGTTTTGCAGCCACAACAGTCTATTGCTGCTCGTAGGAACAGGAGGAATTGTGGTCCTCGACCACGTTTAATTGAAGAGTGTAACATTGTTGATTATGCTCTGAGTTGTGCAGAACAGGTGGAGCACGGACATGAGCCGTCCACCTATACTGAAGCTATTGGTTCCGGTGACCGCGAGAAGTGGCTTGCTGCTATGCAAGAAGAATGCAGTCACTCGATAAGAATGGCACATGGGAAGTTGTGCGCTTGCCTAAGAAAAAGAAGGCAGTCCGCTGTAAGTGGATCTTCAAGAGAAAGGAGGGTTTATCTCCTAGCGAGCCTCCGAGGTTTAAGGCAAGGTTAGTTGCAAAAGGCTTCAGTCAAATTCCAGGTGTGGATTATAATGATGTTTTCTCTCCAGTTGTTAAGCATAGTTCAATTCGTACATTCTTTGGTATTGTTGCTATGCGTGATCTTGAGCTTGAGCAGTTAGATGTAAAGACTGCGTTTCTGCATGGAGAGTTGGAGGAGGAGATATACATGGACCAGCCAGAAGGGTTCATAGTGCCGGGTAAGGAGGATCTTGTGTGTAAGTTGAAAAGGTCCTTGTACGGTTTGAAACAATCTCCTCGTCAGTGGTATAAAAGGTTTGATTCTTTTATGTTGTCACATGGCTTTAAGAGGTCTGAATTTGATAGCTGTGTGTACATTAAGTTTGTTAATGGATCACCTATATACCTGTTATTATATGTTGATGATATGTTGATTGCTGCCAAGAGCAAGAAAGATATCGCTGCTCTCAAGTCACAGTTGAGTAGCGAGTTTGAGATGAAGGATCTTGGTGCTGCTAAGAAAATTCTAGGTATGGAGATTACCCGTGACAGAAATTCTGGTTTGTTGTTTCTTAGTCAGCAAAATTACATTAAGAAAGTTCTTCATCGTTTTAACATGCATGATGCAAAGTCTGTTAGTACTCCTATTGCTCCTCACTTTAAATTGTCAGCTGAACAATGTCCTAGTACGGATGAGGATTTTGAGTACATGTCTAGAGTTCCATATTCTAGTGCTGTTGGTTCTTTAATGTATGCCATGGTTTGCTCACGTCCAGATTTATCATATGCTATGAGTTTGGTTAGTAGATATATGGCTAATCCTGGTAAAGAACATTGGAAGGCTGTTCAGTGGATTTTCAGGTACCTTCGTGGCACATCCAATGCTTGCCTCAAGTTCGGCAAGACTGATGAGGGACTCGTAGGCTATGTGGATTCAGATTTTGCTGCCGATTTGGATAAGAGGAGATCCCTCACAGGTTATGTGTTCACGCTTGGTGGTTGTGCCGTGAGTTGGAGGGCAACGTTGCAATCGTTGTTGCCCAGTCTACCACTGAAGCAGAGTACATGGCTATTGCTGAAGCATGTAAAGAATCGGTTTGGCTGAAAGGTTTGTTTGCTGAGCTTTGTGGAGATGATACTTGCATTAACCTGTTTTGTGATAGTCAGAGTGCTATTTACCTTACCAAGGATCAGATGTTCCATGAGAGAACAAAGCACATTGACGTCAAATACCATTATGTGCGTGATGTTGTTGCAAAAGGTAAACTGAAGGTATGCAAGATAAGTACTCATGATAATCCTGCTGATATGATGACAAAGCCAGTTCCTGTTACTAAGTTCGAGCTTTGCTCGGGCTTAGTTGGTATCACTGTCTAGCCCAAGAGGCTATTTGGCGCCGAAGGTGTTTTTCTTTGTTGTTTCAGGGTGAAGTTCTCTTTCATGCTACAAGATGGAATTTGTCTCAAGGTGGAGTGTTGTTTTTGGTGTTCCAAATTCCAGCGGTAGTACCGCTGGGTTAAGCGGTACTACCGCTGGAGCTGCCGCCACCGCTACCGCCTCCGCTACCGCCAGAATGGCCGTCTGACGCGTTGTCCGGTACCGACTGGTACCGCTGGCGGTACCGCCGCCGGTACCGCTGAGGTGGGAAGAGACGAACCAGCCCACCCCAGCGGTAGTACCGCTGGGTTAAGCGGTACTACCGCCGAGGTGGGATTGTTTCCGGGATTGATTCCGGGTTGGACTGCAGCCGACCTAGGGTTTGATGTTTCTATTTATTCCTCTTGTAAGCCGCCGTTTTGGGGTAAGCCACACATTGTAAACCCACGGCGTTTGTAACCTCACCCGATATAGTGAAGTATTGCTGGCTGGCGCCCGTGGTTTTTTCCTCTCCTTTGTTTGGAGAGGTTTTCCACGTTAAATCTCGTGTCCCCTTTGGTTTGATCGTTCCGCTCTTCGTCGTTTCTTTGCTATCCGTTTACAACAATGCTTGCCGGGAAAGCTGGCGAGCGGCGGGAGTGGAACCAATGTCACGGTGAAAGGGTCGTAGAGGACGAGGTTGGAGTGCTCGTTGTCCACGACGAGCCAGCCATGGGAGGCGCCGCACAGAGCCACGGCCTTGCCCCGGGGGAAACTGGCCTAGAAGATTTTCTTGTCCAGAAGGTTACGGAATAAAACGGCCGGATCCGATAATCTATGGCTTCTTTGGCATGCAGGAAGAGGCTCGGGCGCCAAGGACACGAGCCATGGCGTGCGGCGAGCACGCGGGGCGCCGGCGGCGGCCGTGGAGGCAGAGCGCCAGGACGGGCAGACGGCGCGGAAAGCGAGAGCTTCGGGGAGGTCGAGGAGCCCAAGCACGTGGATGAGGAGATCGACGAAGAGGTCTGACCAGCCGAGACTTGCATCCGATCGTCCGGCCATTGTGAATAACTAGGGTTATGCACTTATGCTATTCGTTTTGCAAATAGATCTAAGCAGATTTATACAGGAACAGGTCCGTGTACGTCGCCAACTCGACCAGAAACTCTCCTTTTTCTTTAGACAAAGGCACCTTAAGGCTTAAGATGTACTCCGTAGTAGTGGAAGAACAAGGATACAACACGAACAGAGAAACCGATTTGGAATCAGAAGGCGTACGTACGATTTGGAAAATCACATCCTTGTGCCAATGGCCAAATAACTGACCAACAATCCGCACTCGCACAAAACGTTGAGAGAAGAAATAAATCAAGCCTGGCCTTCTCTCGCATGTTTTATTTTCTCTGCTGAGGTCCTGCTAAATTCAGAGGCGGCGGTGTTTTAATCTCCGTGCGCATTCCGTTTGGTCGACTGAACCTTGTGTTGGAACTGGAAAAAAAACTGCAGGATCATACAAACCCATGTCAATAAGCAGAGCATGTCCACAACCAGACTAGAAAAAAATTCCATCAGTTCCTCATGACTGTTTTGGAACTAGTACTGTACAGCAGCCACAAACTGCAGAATCATACAAACTGACCGATCTTCTTGAGCTACGCAAAAGCATACAACTCACATTTTCCAAGTTATTCAACGGATTATCAGAGACAAAACAAATGCAGGTATCGCAATTCCATGCATGTCGACAGGCTCGGCATGAAGCAGAATTCCAACGGATTGCAGTTCCACACGTGCGACCTAATAGTAAATAGTTAGAAAAGCATGTTCACATGAAGAAGACGAAAATTTCATGATTTTATGGGCAGCATCAGAGGGCTAATCACCCCTGTTCCATTGCACAAAACGTGATACCAACAAATGCATATTTATGCAAAGACACAAACGACTCACACATGAGAAGAGAAAAACCAAAAAGAACTAAACAAAAGAAATGATCTAGACCTAATAGTCTTTTTCCCGCCGAAGATGACAACAGCAATGGAGAAGCTCTCCAGTGAATGATTATGTCTATACGGAGAAGTAAGAGAAACAATGAATGTTGTGTATGGCTACAGACTCGACGTGAACCAGAGCTCCAATGAGAAAATTGCAAAAAACCACCACAATTGGTGGTCAAGCTACAAAAGATCACCGGTTTCCAACGAAATCGCAAATCGCCACCACTATTCGTTGACACGTTACAAAAAACCATCACTTCTACGCTAACCGTCCACGACGCTCAGTTAAGTACGAAACTGACAGCTGGGACCCACCTGTCATCATCTCCAACTAGGCTCTCTCCCTCGGACATTCTGTCGAGCACCTTGCGTGCACCAGGGAAATGGAGGTGGCCTGCTCAATGTACGTGGCCACCTACACACCGGAGTTCCTCGGGCTCGTCAGCAGCGGTGGCTTCTGGCTAGCGTCCTCGTACGGAAGGACGCGAGCGCGGCGACACGACGCGGCCGGCGAGCACACGGCGGCCAGCGAGCACGCGCGGGGACGCGACGATGCCGGCGAGCGCGCGGCGGCCAGCGAGCACGCGCGGGGACGCGACGCCGCCGGCGAGCGCACGGAGGCCAGAGAGCACACGCGCGGGGACACGACACGGCCGGCGAGCGCATGGTGGCCAGTGAGCACGTGCGGCGGCCAGCGAGCACGTATTTGCGGTAGCTTGTCTAGAAGCCCGCCCGGCAGCTCCAGGGCGCCTTCCGCGGCCACGCGCTGCTGCTGGACGAGCTGCTCCTGGGCGCTGGGCCTGCTCTTGGACGAGCTGCTCCTGGGCGCTGTGTGCGTGCCCCCACCTGTCATCATCGCGGTCCAGGCGCCGCCGCGCTCCCGGGCGTCGTGCACCCGGTCGCCTGTGCCCGGCCATCGTGCGTGCGTGCGTGCGTCCTAGCTAGCCGCGCGTGCGTGCCCGGCCAGAGCTGCGCGTGCGTGCATGATGGCCGCGCGTGCGCGCTCGCGGCCGGCCGGCCGTGCTACGTGCGCGTGCGTGCTCACTCGCCGGCGACTCGGAGGCGCACGTCGCACGGGCACGCGCACAGCCGCCGGCAGGCACTGCCCACAACGTGCTTGATGAAATGCTCATGTGAAACAGAGGAGAAAAAAAATAGTGAGCCTATTTGGAGATGATGACAGGTGGGCCCTGGCTGCCAGTTTCGTACTTAACTGAGCGTCGTGGACGGTTAGCGTAGAAGTGGTAGTTTTTTGTAACGTGTCAACGAATAGTGGTGACGATTTGCGATTTCGTTGGAAACCGTTAGTCTTTTGTAGCTTGACCACCGATTGTGGTGGTTTTTTGCAATTTTCTCAGCTCCAATGGATGGGTTGGCCTGTAATAACCACCACCCGACGGGAAAGCAGCCTCCAACTTCTGTGTTTTCAAGTCATAGACCTTTACACCGCTCCACCGGTTATAGCGGCTTCGGAAAGTGTTGCCATTCTTGAGTTGTGGAGTTGTGAAGTATATACGGTCGGGTCTCAGCTCCGGGAATTCGTCGGCGGATAAAACAATCGGGCTATTCTGTCCGAGAAACACCGTGTGTCCTGTAGAGCCTCCGCGGGTTTTAGTACTACCATTCTCTCAATTCTGAGATCAAGCCTATCTATTTCCACCCTGATATAGTTCTCTTGGTCCCTGTCGAGAATGACACGTACATGCAGAAGATGTCCCCATGGAGTCGAAACTAGGTACCTCGTGATGACATGAGATGAATTGTTGTCGCCTTGGGCGATGATCGTTTCCCTTTTTGGTTTGCGCTGTCCGCCATAGCTTACGGACTCAAGCATCCCTTTCATTGTCAGAGCATAGAACTTGACACAGTGGTGGACAATGTCGGCAAAACAATCACGGCTTGTCTGGATCACGGAAACCTGCTTCCAACAAGAACTGCCTCCTACATTTGCGAAAGAGAGTCGCGTGCCCTCTGCATGGACGACCAAAGCAATGGTGTCGCCTGCGGATGGAGAACCGGACAACACAACCTTGTCATAGAAGTACTTGCCCGTAGAGGCCGCATCGTGGATAGAGTCATCGCTAGGGTTAAAGAGATAACGGTAGCCCTTGATGACGTTCTTCCCTTCTTTATTTCCGAACACCTTCTAGATGCACTTGTAGGAGAAGGTGGTGATGGGCGGCAGCAGGATCGTCGTCATGGGAGTGGCGAAGGGGTCGTAGAGGACGAGATCCGAGAGCTCGTTGGCCGCGATGAGCCAGCCATGGGAGGCGCCGCACAAGGCCACGGCCTTGACCCGGGCGACCAAGAGGCTACGAAACTTGGAAGAAACTCTTTGTTTCTCTATGTGAGGTGAGTCCGTCGCCAAGGACACGAGGCACGGTGTCTGCCGAGTACGCAGGATGCCGCCGCCGGCCCTAAAGGCGGAGCGCCACGACGGGCAGACAGCGTGGAAGGCGAGAGCTTCGGGGAGCTTGAGGAGCTGAAGGACCTTGATCAGGAGATCAATGGGGAGGTCCGACCAGCCGGTGCTTGCGTAGGGTTCTGCCATTGTGGATTGATAATACTGCCTCCGTTCTGTGTTAAAAGACGTTTTGTGATAGGAAAGCAAAGAGAACAAGCCCGTGTACGTTGCTCACTTGAACAAGAATTCCTTTTCCTTTTCCCACTTCAGACGTACAGAAAGAACATGTATACAATACCAAACGGCTCTTGTCTGGATTCGTCGAAAATATCAACGTGGTTGATTGAGACATTAAAAAGAGTTAATCAAGTCTAGAGCTTGACCATATAATCGCAATTCCATTCAAGCAGTGTAAACTGACGGCCACGGCCTAGACAATAAAGCAGAGCATGTACTGTAACAACAGCCACAAAGCTGCAGAATCAGACAAACTGTCTGATCTCCTGTTGAGCTACGCAAGCACATAACTCACATAAATTTTGCAAGTCATGCAACAACATTATCTGAAACAAAAAAAAAACAAATGCATACACTGTGTAATAAGACTAGCACCTGGCATCTTCTTCATGCAAACATCTCACGAATGAAAATAATCAAAAGACATATAACCTATTATAGATAGATGAATGATTCAACATCTGAAAGGGGAAGCATCAACCTGAAGGCATGTTTTCCCCCTTATTAGTAACAATGAAAAGCTCACAAAATATTATTAGGTCTAATGCAAGGTGATTACATACCGAAATCGGCTCTTACAAGTTACAACAAGTTTTGCTAAGCCATCAGAGACTCGGTGTGAACCAGACTTCCGATGGATAATACGTTCCATAATGTCCTCCATTTGACGGAAAAGCAGCCTCAAGGGTCCGTTTCTTCAAGTCATAGACCTTCACACCATTCCATTCGTTACGTCGTTTGTCGAAAACATTACGATTTGCGAGGCGAGGAGTTGTGAAGTAGACACAGTCCGGTTTCAGCTCAGCAAATTCCTTGGTGGATAAAAGACATGGGCTATTCTGTCCGACAAAAACCGAGTGCCCCCGCAGAGCCTTCGCCGAGCTCAGTCTTACCATTTTCTGACTCTTCATATCCAGCCTGCCTATTTCAACCCTGACATTGTTGACCTGGTCTCTGTCGAGAATGACACGTAGCTGCAGGAGACGACCCCATGGAGTTGAAACTAAGTACCTCGTGATAACAGCACCAAAGCCATCATTACCCTCGGCGATGACCGTTTTCGTCCAAGGATTTCCAGGTTCGTGGAAGTCCCAACACATCAATTTACCTCTCGTCGTCACCACATAGAACCTTCCACGGTGGTACACACAATCGGCAAAGATATCATCTCTTTTTCGTATTGAAAGTTGGCGCCAACATGCATCCCCTACCCTCGCGAAAGAGAGGCGCATGCCATCTAAGTAGATGGCCAAAGCAACTGTGTGGCCAGCAGATGGAGAACCAGACAGCACAACCTTGTCGTACAACCACCTACCCAGCCTGTGCAAATCGTCGACACTGTCACACTTGTAACACGCGAAGCGATACCCCACGAGGGCCTTCGTCCCTTCGTCGTCTCCATAGACCCCCTCAATGCACGACTCAAAACTGGTGATCGGCAGGAGGGGGATCAATGCTGTGGTGAAGGGATCGTAGAGGACGAGATCCGAGAGCGTGTTTGCCAAGATAAGCCAGCCGTGGGAGGCACCGCACAGGGCCACGGCCTGGCCCCCGGAAAAGTTGACCTGAAAAGTTTTCCCGTCCAGGAGGTTACGGAAACTGGAAGTGAGATCCCATAGGTTAAGATTTTGTTTGCTCCGAGGAAGAGGCTCCTTCGGCAAGGACACGAGCCACGGCGTGCGGCGAGGTGGGACACTGGTGCCGGTCGCCTTCGAGGCAGAGCGCCATGACGGGCAGACCGCTCGGAAGGTGAGAACATCTGGTAGCTGAAGGAGATTCAGTACGTGGATCATGAGATCGATGGGGAGGTCCGACCAGCCTGTACTTGCATAAGGTCCTGCCATTGTGAAAAATTCACGTTAAGGTATTCTTTGAAGGAAAATATATGTAAGCAGATGTATATATACAGCCTGGCAAACAAGCCCGTGACCGTTGCCCTCTCAGACTAGCAAGTCCCCTTCTTTTTCGATTCGTAAAAGCTCTTGGGTCCGTGTCCGTTTTCGATTCCGAAGAAGATATCACTGTAATTGATATGGGACATTGGAAGGCCTAAAATGGCAATTTGATTCCCGCGAGTTAACTGACGGCTGGAGCCCAGATAAGTTAACAGGAAGATCTAAAAAAAATAGATAAAAGGGTCGTCTTCTGGTTCCATTACTGACGCCACCACACGAGACAGGAGTGTGGAAGATCTAAACTTCGATTAAGTTTTGCAGAACCAGAAAGCTAAGCACCCCGGCTCTAATGCGGAGAACAAAACTAACATAAAAGATACAAGTTTATGAATATAGAATTAGCAGTAAAAATGGCATCTTTGCTCCGTAAGGGAATTGGTTTTGGATCTTTATAGGCGTTGCGGGAAAGATCAGTGTAGGCTTGTGGGGAACAGACTACAGATCTAAGACTAGGACTCAATTTGATTTCACGATCTGAGAATTCTATTCAAGCAGAGTTAACTGACGGCCTTGGCCTAGACAATCAGCAGAGCATATCCACAACAAGACTAGAAAAGATTCCATCAGTTAGGAAGACTCATTACTGTGTTGGGACTAGTACTGTACAACAGCTACAAACTGCGTAATCACACCAACTGCACCAACTGTCTCATTTTCCCTTGAGCTACGCAAGAACAGAACTCACATTTTTCAAGTCATGCAACGACATTATCTGAAACACAACAAATGCATACACTGTGTAATAAGACAAACACTTGGCATCTTCTTCATGCAAATAACTCACAAATGAAAATAATCAAAAGAAATATAACCTATTGTAGATGAATGATTCAAGATCTGAAAGGGCAAGCATGAACCTGAAGGCAGGTTTTCCACCTTATTAATAACAATGAGAAGCTCACAGGAAAAATATTATTAGGTCTAATGCAAGTTGATTACATACCGAAACGGCTCTTACAAGTTAGAACAAGGTTTGCTAAGCCATCAGAGACTCGGTGTGAACCAGACTTCCGATGGATAACACGTTCCATAATGTCCTCCGCTTAATGAGAAAGCAGCCTCAAGGGTCCGTTTCTTCAAGTTATAGACCTTCACACCGTTCCATTCGTTTTGGCGTTTCATGAAAAGACTATGATCTCTAAGACGGGGAGTTGTGAAGTAGATACAGTCCGGTTTGAGCTCAGGAAATTCCTTGGTGGATAAAAGACCTGGGTTATTCTGTCCAACAAAAGCCGAGTGCCCCCGCAGAGCCTTGGCAGAACTCAGTCTCACCATTCTCTGACTCTTCATATCCAGCCTGTCTAGTTCCACCCTCACGTTGTTTACCTGGTCCTTGTCAAGAATGACACGTATCTGCACGAGACGACCCCAATGAGTCAAAATTAAGTATCTCGTGATAACATTTTTTCGAGATTGACGGGGGGGGAATAAATCCCCACCGCTTGTTTCATTCATCGAAAGAGCCTGGCGGGCTATGTTCTTACAACAGAATAGCAATTTTACAGGGGGATACAGAGGAAGAGAAAACAAAAAAAATACATGAAAAATACAACTAGAAGAGGGAACAGCAAGAGCCACCAAGAGACACAAGAGGTGAGGGGGTGTAGTCGAGGGATCACAATGCCAGGACTCTGCAATCATTGCCTCACGCACCGCACCGGCATGCGACTCGAACCCCAGGCACAACTCAGGAGCACCACCATCATCATCGGAGTGTCAAGCCTAGCACCTGGCACTAACCTAGATAGAAAGCTCCGCCACGGAGATCGACACGAATAGCAGGTGGGGGAGACATACATTGCGTCGTCATCGAGCAAAGGTGAGCCGAGACGCCACCGAGAGCACGAAGCTCCCACACCGCAACAACAACCATTGGAGGTTCTTGGGCAAGCACGCGAATGCCGGCCGAAGAGAGAACACTCGCCGTCGGCCCCAAGCTGGCCGCACCAACACCACCAGACACACACCAACAAGCCCATGCAACAGCAAAAGCTATCGTTGGGTCTCCAAGATGACGCCTCCAGAGAGAATATGTTGTCGAGGGCACAACACAGTCATCCGATCCGACAAGCTGAATCATGGGTTTTCACCCGGAGACCGCAAGGCAATGGACTTGGGGGCGCTCAAGCTCCACAACGGCACCTCCAGCGAGGAGACGATGCCAAAAGACATAGCTGCCGCCCGCAACGACAACGTCGATGCAGGGTTTTCACCCGGAGGTTGAGCACATCCAAGCCGACCACCACCAGCAGCCGCCGCAGCCTCCATACCTCGCGCAGACCACCTGCGGCAAGACTTCAGCGCAAGGCGCCGGATCCACCAGGGCCGCTGGACGCAGCACAAGCACCAATCCCCACCGAGCACCATGCCGGGTAGGATTCAGAGCTGTGCTGCCCGAGGCCAAGACCACCATGGTCCGGGCTGCAGCTCTCCAACGCGCACCGACGCGCACCAGTGCACCACCGTGCGGTCGCCGAAGAAGGGATCCGGGCGCCCGCAGCGCCGAGATTGCTGCTGCCGCGCCGGCCCATCCGGGCGCAGATCGAGCCCGGGTCCGCCGCCGCCTAGGAGCACCACCACGCAGCCCACCACCTCTCGCGAAGCCCCGCCGCCAAGCTCCATGCCTCGCCGCCAGCCCGAGCCCGCAGGGCCCTGCCACGGTGAGGGAGAACGCGCGCCGGCGAACCGCTGATCCCGCAGAGTCCCTCCACCCAGGGACACGAGGAACCGCGAGGAGGCGCCCCGCCGCCGCCGTCGGCCGCGCGAGCTTTGCCCAGCGGCTTCCTCCGGCGGCGGCGGCGCGGGAGCAGAGGAGGAGCGGCGACTGGGAGCTAGGGTTGGGAGTCGCCTCCCGTATCTCGTGATAACATCATCAGAGTCGTCATCGTACTTGCTGATAACTGTTTTCATCCGCAGTTCGTCGGATCCACCAAACTCCAAACACTTCAGTCTCCCTCTCATCGTCACCGCGTAGAACCTTCCGCGGTGGTAAACACAATTAGCAAAGCTATCGTGTGTGCTTCGTATCCTTGAAACTTGGCGCCAACATGCATCCCCTACCCTCGCGAAAGAGAGTCGCATGCCATCTAAGTGGATGGACAAAGCAATTGTGCGACCAGCAGACGGAGAACCAGACAGCACAACCTTGTCGTAGAATTCCCCACCCAGCCTGCGCACATCGCAGACACGGTGACACTTGTAACACGCGAAGCGATACCCCACGAGGGCCTTCCCTGTGTCATCTCCATAGACCCCTCGATGCACGAATCAAAACTGGTGATCGGCGGGAGGGGGATCAATGCTGTGGTGAAGGGGTCGTAGAGGACGAGATTGGAGAGCTTGTTTGCCATGATAAGCCAGCCGTGGGAGGTGCCGCACAGGGCCACGGCCTGGCCCCAGGAAAGGCTGACCTGAAAAGTTTTCCCGTCCAGCAGGTTACGGAAACTGGAAGTGGGATCCCATAGCTTAAGATTTCGTTTGCTCCCATGGAGATATTCCACCGGCAAGAACACGAGCCACGGCGTGCGGCGAGGTGGGACAGTGGTGCCGGTCGCCTTCGAGGCAGAGCGCCATGACGGGCAGACAGCTCGGAAGGCGAGAACATCTGTAGCTGAAGGAGATTCAGTACGTGGATAATGAGATCAATGGGGAGGTCAGACCAGCCTGTACTTGCATAAGGTCCTGCCATTGTGAAAAATCAACGTTAAGGTGTTCTTTGAAGGAAAATACATGTAAGCAGATGTATATATACAGTCAGGCAAACAAGCCTGTGTACTTTGCCCTCTCGGACTAGTGAAATAACAAGTATGCAACACGAACTGGGAAACCGATTTGGGATCGTTTAAGCTCCTTGTGTGTGTGTGTGGCTTTAAAGACGATATCAGTATGGTTGGGATTTTCAAAGAGCGGAATAACTTTAGGCTCTGCTTCGAACAGACGAATACAAAACAAAGAAATAGGATTGCAAAAAAATATGAAATCTACTCCCTCCGTTCCAAATTAGATGACTTTCATTTGTCTACATGTGGATGTATCTAGATGTGTAACAAGTCTAGATACACCGATATCTAGACAAATGAAAGTCATCTATTTTGAAACGGAGGGAGTAGCTGAGAAGGATTGTCACTAATTAAAAAGGTATTATGCATTGCTATTCTGATCAAGAATCAGATAACTATGAGCTCTAGCGGTCTGACAACTAAAAAAAAACTTGAAACACATAGTTGCAATTCTCATAAGCATAACAACAAACAGGTGGAAGGCATCAACTCAGAGTGAGAGCACACGAATTTTAAAGGGCTTTATTTGGCCATGCTTCTCTGGATTAGTCTCAAGTAAATACTGAAATCGAGGACACCATGATCGATATAAATTTATCCATACCACACACACAGAGAAGAGAAGAGGTGGTGCTATGCTTGCCTGATTTGGTGCTGACGGACAGAGCACATGGTTCAGCCGCGCCGTCGCGTTGTCGCCGAGGCAAGCAGCCTTCGCCCGCGCCTGCTGCCGGCTGCTCGCCGGAGAAGTGCCCGGACCGGCCCCTCATTGCACCGACGTTCGCCTGCTCGTACGCGGTACGCGGCGTGGCTGCTGACGGCGTGGGAGCGATGCGAGGCTCCATCGTTTCGACGCGGGCGCATGGAGCGAGGCAGGGTACAGCGCTCGCGACGGCCAGACGGCGTCGCCGGCCTCCTTGAGCAGATCCTCGCCGGGATTTAGAGACGGATGGGGTTTCGGATTTGGAGACGGTGGTGACGGGGTGTACCAGGACGGTCGACAGAAGAGATGGAAAAAGTTTCAACAAATCTCGCAGCCCCCCGGCTATGGAGATCCAGCCACAGTTTGCCGATCAATCAAAACAACCATGTGCGCATCTGGCGAGGCATGGAGAGGCGCAGATCAGATGGTCGTCGGCGACTCCTCGGCGTCGTCAAGCAGAATCAGCGTCGTAGTCGACGGAGTTGGGGCAGAGCTCGGGGTAGGCGCAGTGCTCGGCGGTGGGGCAGAGCTCGGCGGCGGTGTCTGGTCTGGCATAGCCGTGGGGCTAGGCGGTGTTACGTGCTCGGGCGTAGTGGTAGCAGAGCTCGGCTGTGGCGCTTCGTTCGCCGTCGGTGCAATCTGGCTCAGGATTGCGGCGCGCTCAGCCATGAACCATGCCCGAACGTCGGCGTCCATCGCGGCAGTGTCGGCGCCCATCAGAAACGCCAGGTCGTGGTTCCTTTCCTTGGCCTTGACGTTGCTCTTGAGCAGGTCGAGCTTGACGTCGTGCTTGGCCATCATCAGCGTCCACCTCGCCTCGGTCTTCTCCTCCCTCATGACGGCGTGGTTCTTGGCGTCAGCGAAGCACTGCTCAATGGAAGACTGGAGTCTTTCGGCGGACGGCGTCGAGTCCCGAGCCTTCTTGTTCCTAGGCGGTGTTGGATATGCCCGGCGGCCTCTTCATCGGCACTCTCGGCTTCCGCACCTTCTTGTTCGGCAGGATCGGGGCGGCGGTGACTCGGGGACCGGTGAATTTCTTCGGCGGCATGGTGGCAGATCTGGCTCGGAATGGGGAAGAATGGCGGGAGATGCAGGCGGGGAGGGAATATCTGGGGAAAAAAGGGAGGGAAAACGAAAAAAGGGAGGAAAACTCGCCTTGTCTCGCCGACAGGGGTGGCCCGCCTCGGCTTTTCGCTTCCGCCGGCGCCCCCAAACGAACCCCATCGCGCTGGGTTCGGCTTGGGTCCGCCGGATAAAACTGCGGCCCAAAACGGCGGAAAACGAGGCTTGGAGGGGCCTAATGGGAGAAAATTGCTTCCGCCGGCGCTATTTTTGGGCTCTGGGGGCGCCGGGGGGGGGGGGGGGGGGGCGAGTGGAGATGCACTTACACACTGATATAATGTTTCACATATGAACAAAATAATTAAAAAAGTGGTGGTAAAGTTAACTTGGTTGTTGTCTCCCTGTGAATACCTTACACATGTCGTATCACAGTTGATATATTTCTAATGTTTAATTTCATGCATAATTTTTTATATAAAAAGCTAACAGAATCTGTTGTATACAGAAATTGCAGTGAGCATGTATAATAACTGAATTTTGTTTGTGCAGTAGGGTTCGTGGGTGATTATTACCCACCCTGGTACAGTTTACAAGGCACACACATAGTTTAAAAATGTTTGAATCTTAAATTTGCTCAACAAAATATAAATTATATGTTACAAAAATTATACAATTCGATTTATATTCAAAATGTGTTTTCAATGTTATAATTTTGTGATCTATAACTTATATTTTCTTGACCAATTAATGGTTAAAGTGTGTTCTTAAATTAAGTGCATGTCATGTAAACTGTATTGGAGGGAGTTTAAGCAATACTATTGTTAACAAGCATAAATCATCAACAATTATCAACTCTAACTAAATCCACGGTAAGTTAAAAAACACATTCAACCAAGTAAGAAAATCATGTCAACTCTTCAATTCATATTTCAGAAGTATCTATATTTTCATACATAACCATACTCTACACACCTTTGTAGATATTTGCTAGGTTTATGCACTGAATCCTCTACCTAAATATTTAATATTGTAATAATTTAGAGTAACATACATAATAATAATATATATGTTATATAATTCATCAATAGAACATTAAGAATCCGTGTGTTTTTTCATTTTTGTTTGTTTTCATATTTAACACGAGTTTGTATCTTACTATGAATATCTAATATCTCACAAAATAATTTTTTTCGCATATCTCATACATATTTTCAGTGAAATACATTGCAACTATATACCGAAGAACAATTAAAAATATATTGTATTGTTAATGCTGCTAAGTATACAACATATATTTACTTAAAACCATAAAATGGCAAAAAATAAAATTGTAAAAATTCAGTGTAATTATATTTATTTAACTTGTTCTGGGTTCGAAAGTTGAATGGAACGACCGAGATCATCACCCCATACAATTCCGATTATGATTCAGCTCATGACCTAGCTCTTTCTCATCCTGGTTGAATCGTACTTTCCTGATTTCCAAAAGGTTGAACTATACTGCCATGGTTTCATGTCGCTCAAATCCTCCTCCCCACTCTTCAGATTAACATCATCCTCCCCATCCAGCTCTTCCTCGTCACTGGCCGAATCGCAATCCCCGGACCTCCATAAGGTTGAACTCAACTGCACTGGTCTTATGTTGCTCCAATCCTGGTCCTCCTCACTCGTTAAAACAAGATCATCCCCCCCTTCCCCGCCTCCTCCACCTCCCAGCTGTTGCCCTCATCAAATCCCACAAGCCCTCCACATACGGACAGAGCGCCAAACAGTTTGGCACTAACCTCCTCGTCGCTTCTCGAACGGGACGACGGAGCCCTGTCCTCACTCCTCATCGCTCCGCGCACTACCACAGAACACCAAGCGGGCGAAGTCGACGACGCTCCCTGATGACTGCAAGTGCGCAGGTCAACAAATCTTGACCGCACCAAACGATATCAACCGAGGAGGGTCAAGTTTTGCTAAATAACAAACGCATGTTGAATAGATTTTCCCAAATTTAGTTTACATTGCACATGACAGACCAATATAATGTTTCACATAAGAACAAAATAATTAAAAAAAGCGGTGGTAAATTTAACTTAGTTTTTGTCTCCCTGTGAATACCTTACACATGTTGTATCACACTTGATATATTTCTAATGTTTAATTTCATCCATAATTTCATATGTAAGAAACTAACAAAATCTGTTGTATGCAGAAACACACTGCAGCGAGCATATATAATAACTGAATTTTGTTTGTGCGATAGTGTTCGTCGGTGATTGCTACTCACCCTGGTACAGTTTATAGGGCGCACACGTAATTTAAGAAAAACTTTGACCTTTAAATTTGCTCAAAAAAATATAATTATATGTCATAAAAGTATAAATTATATGTCATAAAAGTATACCATTCGATTTATATTCAAAGTGTGTTTCCAATGATATAATTTCGTGATGCATAATTTATATTTTGTTGACCAAATTAATGGTAAAAAAGTGTGCTCTTAAACTAAGTGCGTGTCATGAAACTGTATTGGAGGGAGTTTATGCAATGCTATTGTAGTTACAAGTATAAATCATCAACAATTATCAACTGTAACTAAATCCACGCTAAGTTAAAAGACACATTTGAACAAGAAAAAAAATCATGTCAACTGTTCAATTCAATTTCAGAAATTTCTATATGCTTTCTTACATAACAATACACTACACACCTCTACAGATATTTGCTAGGTTTATGCATTGAAATATCTACCAAATTATTTAATAATTGTAAAAATATAATGTAACATACATAATATTATATATATATATAACATTAAGAATCCATGTGTTTTTTCCTTTTTGTTTGCTTTCATATTTAAGAAAAGTTTATATCTTACTAAGAATAATATCTCACAAAATAAAAACCTTTTTCATAACTCATATATATTTTCAGTGATATGCATTACAACTATATAATGGAAAACAATAAAAAATAATTGTATTGTTAATAGTGCTAAGTATACAACATATATTTACTTAAAACCATAAAATGGCAAAATATAAAAATTATAAAAATTCAGTGTAATTATATTTATTTAACTTGCTCCAGGTTCCAAAAATTTAATGGAACGACCGATCTCATCATCACATACAATTCACAATCATATTCTCATCTATGTGGAGGTCCTTCCTTCCTCGGAACACAAAAATCCTCTTAACGGTTTAGGGTTTAGGCTTTGAAACATTGCAAAAAGGTCAAACAATATCACACTCAGCTAGTATATGTCTCCCTAGCTAATAGGATATTGATGGTTTAATCATAACCAATAAATCTTTAAGCACTGGAGAAAATACTCGAATTCCATTATGCAAGTCGTGTTTCTGAAGCCCTGGGATGGAAATTTAGTTATATACCAGAATTACCGAGAATTCCACCAAAGAATATAGATTTGAGGGCTTACTAAAACAACAACAAATGGAGCAACGAAATCTACTTTCAAGATGGGATCAAGCACATCCTCATTCTTCAGCCAAATAGGACCATAGTCTTTTGTTAGTACCCATTTGCCTCCACCTGGCCAAAAACAAAAAAAGTAGTTTTCTATCAAGAGATCCATTTCATTCTAAGTGTCTACATGATGAAGAGTGATCATTCTCACAAACTATCAACAATCAAAACAAACTATTATGAACATGGACTGTTATGGTCCACGACGAGCAGTGACTAAACAAAAGTTGAACTTGCAAAATATTTTGATCACAGCAAGGATTGAAGGGAAGCTGAACTTGCAAAACATTTTGATGACAACATGCTTATATGTTGGCCATAATCTGAGATTAATCTGCATAGTATCTCATTCTCCTCTTCACTCTCATTATTATGGTCCACCTCTAGATGCAGCTCCCGGTGCATCTTTTGATTTAGCTCATGATACAGCTCCTTGTCCACCTCTAGATGCAGCTCCCGCTGATTCAGCTCATGATGCAGCTCCTGACCCAGCTCCTGTGGCAGCTCTTCCTCATCACTGGTCGAATCGTAATATCCTGATTTCTAGAAGGTTGAACTATACTGCCTTGGTATCTTGTTGCTCGAATCCTCCTCCCCACTCTTCAGATTGACATCATCCTCCCCATCTAGCTCTTCCTCAGAGAGATCGCCGTTGACCTCCTCACGTGAGGTTCGGAGCCGACTCGAGCAGGCGGGGTGGAGCCACAACCCAGCGCCATTAATTGCACCAGCGTGGCGCCATAGGATGGTCGCTGGTAGAGGCGAACCTCCGCTGCCCCGCCTCCTAACGGCTCCATCGGCGGCGAGGGCCCTGCCGCGTCGCTGATCTGGAGCTCGGGTTTGGGGTTGGGTACGGGTTGGGGATTGGGGCCGAGGAATTGTGTCTGCGTTGTGGGCCTGGAGGCCATCGCATGGGCCTGGTAGGGTTAGGGTTAGGCTTAGCTAGGGTTTGGTACTCCTCCGGTGATCACCGGCGTTGCATTTTGGGTGAATTAGCAGATCACCGTGTAGTGTTCGTCCGTTTGTTCGCGCATAATGAAAAAAAATTAAATTTACAGTTCCATGTTCAGTTTTTGTTCTGCGCCGTACAAAATGAAACTGAAAACAACACAAAACGTTCCACGCTTTACGGGCTCCGCTAGAGATGCTGTTAAGGTCCATGACTCCTGCGTTGCGTGTAAGAGAATATTTGCTTTTAGCTAGACACTTCAACTTTCGAAGTGGTACGAGCTGTCGTACACAGCATGTGCCGTATTTTTTGGGATTGATCCTTGACGTACGTGTCTCAACATGTTCAGTTAGTACCTTGATTCCTTCCGTGCATGCCTCCGGTGAAAAGAACCGTGAAGTACGTACCAAGATTGCGTGGCTTGAACTATAGCTTTGAAATTCCTAGCATATTTGTGTTTTGTACCTCTGGTTGTAACTGTGTGACATTCTTTTATCTCGTCCGAAAATCTTGGTATATTTTATCAGATATATATAGTTGGAACCTTATTAATCCCCTTTTATCCATATTTTTGTCCTAAGCTGATAAGCTAGAAGCCTAGAACCACTTGTTATTGATATACGATCAAGTGGCAGTTGACTGGGGCCCTTCGGTGGGAGCATTGCAAATTATTATGCTTCATGCACCTGTTCGACAAATTCCGATCGAATTTGACACAGCGGGCCGCACTACTCCCACGCCTTGACTAATGAGTTCTGGGATCCGAATTGGCTACTGAGTACCACATCATCCTGATATTTTTGTCTGGGTTGCCAGACTGTTTTTTTTTTTATAAAATGGGGTAAAATCCATCACAAGGTTACTACTATGGGGTAAAGTGTGGCAAGATATTTTAAATTGTCACGACGCGACAAGGCAACTAAGAGAATGGCAAATACTTTACAACCTTTGAAGAGCATAAGACCATTGAAAACAATATATGTGACCAAACAATAAATTAACTTAGTAATTTTGGGTTGCCTTGCCAATGCTTCATTTCTAAATCACCAAGAAAAATTTAACAAACCAAAACAAAAAATAGCATGTTGAAAGTAAGCCTAGCTCTTTGTTTGGTAAAGTGACTGTACAACCCGCCTGGTTTTAAGTTCTGGCGAGAATTCATTGAGTAGAGATTTGGTGCTCCCGGGCTCCAGTGATCTCACCATTTTTAAATTCATAAATCATATTTAAAAGTTTAAAAAAATCTGAAAAAATCACACATGTTCTCAATGAAATATACTATAAGCGTGCAAAATTTCAATGTCAAATCTTTTGTAAGATGGGCTACACAAAAATAATAAATGTACAGATCTGAGTATAGCGTATAGTGTATAGTTTCAAATTTCCAACTTTTGTCATTTTTTTGTAGCCCATACTATAAAAGATTTTGCATTGAGATTTTACACACTTTTCGTATATTTCATGAATAACACGTGTGATTTTTTTCAGAATTTATTTGAACACATGAATATGATTTTCAATTTTTTTTAACTGGCAGGAGCACTGTGCTCGGGAGCCAAAAGCAATTTCCGAATTCAGGTTCCTATTTACATAGTAGGGTCCTCCTAGAGTCCTCGTACAAGGAAAAAAAATATGTTGAAAGTACTTGTCAAGATAGAGTATGCATATTATTGAGAGAGGTGTTTTTCCTACCGGCTGTGCATATGCACCTTTTATTTATAATATATTTTAAATGCATTTTGAAATATCAAAAGATTGCAAAAAATGTTTGCACATACATCTTAACATACTATGTGTTCACAAAGTTGTTTGAGAAAAACCGATGTTTTTTGTGACTTGTGTAAAAGACAAATTTGGATGATAAAATAAGGCTTTTCACGAGACCTTTTTTGTATTTTGACACATGCTACCAAAATGTTGGTTTTCGGAAAAAAAATAACTTTGTAAACACATCGAATGTGAAAATTTATCCGTGAAACTTCATTTCGAATTTTTTTGACATTTCATATATGTTTTTTAAATACCAGGTGCATGTGCACCTCGGAGCCAAAGTGGATTTCACCATATGATTCTCGTATATCCAGGTTGAATATTTGTAGAGATATTATGACGTTGCCGGAACTAAGGAGGGAGTACATCTCAAAGCCAATCCATAGTCATAAAAAAAAATGGAAATTTGAAATTGTACAATCCCTCGCAGCATGCCATGCATTTTCTGTCCATCAAGAGAGGTCCGGTGGAAACAAGTCACAATGAAAATTTCTCGAAAATCAGTTTAAATTTTTCAATTCTAAAATTTATGGTATGTTAGAAAAGTGATATTCTATAAAAAAAGTGAAATTTGAATTTCAAACTCATATACGTTTGGGAGACACGAAAAAAATGATGCTCAAATAATGATGGTCGGCCATTTGTCTCTATTCACCGCTGAATCTCGTTTTCACGCATGCCAAATGAATTTGATTTCTTAAGATCAACATGTTTGTAGAACATCACTTTCCCAATAAATTTTGTTAATAATTTTTAAAATAATTGAACTATAGATTCCACTTGCTTTTCACCTGTTTATGTGCGTATTCACCGGATATTTCCTTCTGTCCACAATGGGAGAAGGCCAATAGAACCAAGTTGTGCAATTTAGCTTTACAAGGTTCTCACCCATCCTCTATGATTTCCTTTCCTATTAAAATGGGCCCGTGAAACGCCCATAATACTATGTTTTTTGTTTGGATCCGTGGGTGCCACATAGGTACCTGTGCAGCATGCATGTAGAGACAGTCTTCTATTCTACTAAAGCGGAAGTGACACTATGAGTTGAACTTTGTTCGGTTCTCATTCTTTGCAGCACCATTATCTGTCTCCCGTGTACCTGTCGTTAATTAATGTTCTAAATTATAACTTAATAAACTCTATAAAACTACACTTGTACTGTATGTCTGAAAGCGTTTCAGTTCTGATACTTCTCAGCACCATTATCTGCCACACATGTGCCTTCTTCTTGGGGGCAATTAACACTTGCCAAGTATTTAAATTACCACTGTCTTTTTTTTTGACAACTCACAACCTCTTCTTTATTCAATAAACTGGAGCTTCTCCGACTGCACGACCGCAGTCAGGAACCCAGGGATTACATCCAAATTAAGTTCAGTACATAACTTAAGAGCTTCTCTGTTCCTAAATATAAGACCCTTACGAGTTAAATTTGGACTCCCACAAAGTCTTATATTTAGGAACAAAGGTAGTACAAGCGCCATAGGCCTCAAAATTTGATTTAGCAGCTAGTACACCTAGCTAGCAAGTGTAGTTTAATACTTTAAGTTAAGTGTCCATAATATTGGGCTCAGATTATGGAAATGATGGTTGCTCTGCTCCGCGGCAATGGCGCCTTTAGCTAGGTTCCTATTTAAAGGACATGTTGTGATGTCTAGTTTCCCAACTAACAAGTCCCGGGGCTCAATGCAACTACATGTCTTTTAAATTCTCACACAATCTGTAAGCCATCATTTAGACATGATATTGATTGATGGTGTTTGGGGGTATACTCCTTTCTCCTGAATCATTGTAACTATATGCATAGCTTGATCCATTGATGATTTGATGCACCGATCGATGATAAAGTATAAAGTATGACTCCTTCTACTAATGATTAAACTTCTTAATTTGATACACTAGACTCTAGTCATGCATGATAGTTATGTACGGCATGAACAATATCTCTCACTCTTATTTTTTTCTAGTAGTGTAGAAAAAAAAAGAAAAAAAAGAGTAAATTGTGGTGGAGACGTTCTCGAATTCACACCACTAGGATTCGTAGACTTCAACCGGGTGTAACCATATAAACAAGGCCATACGTCCATGATGGTACCTTTTAAGGCATTGGCATTTGGCAACTCTGAAGTAGTGATATGTTTTTTTCATCCGGGCTACTCCCATTTCCGTTAATCATTTAATTAACGAAAATACAAGGTTCTTGTAAAGAAATTAAAGGAATCGGGGAAAAGAAGGGGTAGCGAGTTCGAGTAGCAGTAGGAAACCCGCTGCGGGTGTTCGATATCAAAACACTCCAATGGGAGCAAAAAAACCAATCTCAGAGTTCGAAGGAAACAAGACCACCCTTGTCCAAACGAACAAAACATCAGCCAAACAACTAGGTATCGTCAACATACAAACTAAGCTCCAGTAATCCTAAGCAGAGGGTAGTCCAGTAATCCTAAGCAGAGGGCCAGCACAAACATTCTTATGTCCCCGTCCCTGTCACCAACATCCCAGCAACCTTCATCATCTGCTCGCATTAGTGATATGATACAAGATCATACAGCTAGGTTATGTGGATTATAGTATATCACTAGTAGAAAACAGCCCGGCCCCTTTAGTTCCGGCCGTGGCCTGGGCCGAGACTAAAGGTCCGGCCACGTCGCCCCAAAACCGCGGTGGCGTACGGCCCCTTTTGTCCCGGTTCGTTAGGGCCCATTTGTCCCGGTTTGAGATACAAACCGGGACTAAAGGGGTCTGCGTCCCGCTGCGGCCTGGTGCCCCACCTTTAGTTGAAGTCATGGACCCATTAAAGAGACACCTGGAAGAGTTCCGCAGCATGCAGGACATGCTCCAGAGGTAATTTTCGCGCTATATCGGTCTCTTTCGTTGTTCATGAGATATCAGGTAATGAATAACTCATTCATTAATTCATTTTCTTTGCCGGGCAGGGTTTGGAACCTGTTCAAGAGTGTGGTGACGGGTTCCTTTAGTGAGAAGCTGACGTTTACTCCGGTCTCGGTAAGTAGTACGAGATATGTCCGCGCATCTCTTTACTTCTAGTTTCAATACAATTATGATGCTAGATTATTATTTTGATTGAATTCTATTCTCGTAAAGTGCGCGAGGCAGCCACCGGGGACGAATCTATGTGGATACTACGTTTGCGAGTTCATTCGCACGTTTACCACTGAGCACAATGATTATAGAGTCGACGTAAGCAATACATTCACAACATTATTTTATTACCGTCACTTTTTGTTATCATGATTGATGTTCATATTGATCTCTTTTCTTATATAGTTCGAGAGAATGCGGGATCAGCTCCTACCAGAGCAACGCGTACTAGGAATTGCAGAGGAACTGGCGGGATTTTTGTTGAAAGAGATGGTAGACGACGCCGGAGAATTTAGTGTGAATAGGCGCTAGATGATCCCGGCCGTGTAATCGAATATACGGGCTCTAGTCCCGGTAATTGTGATCTCCATGTAACTATCAAAATTGTATATATTTGTATGCTCGATCGTAAGACAAGTTATCTTATATATGCACGAACGTGTACGGTATGTGGGTAGCGTAGAAATACGAAAACTGTTTTGAAGAAAGAAATAAATAAAAGAAAACAAAAGGCACAGATCATTAATCGCGGCCCGTTATACAAGCCGGGACTAAAGGGGGTGCCCCCAGCGCGCTCCGCGGCGGCCACGTGGAGGGCCTTTGGTCCCGGCTGGTAACAGGGCCGGGACTAAAGGTTGGGCCTTTAGTCCCGCTTGGCCTGTCCCGCTTGGCCAACCGGGACTAAAGCCCCTCACGGGCCGGGACAGAAGGGCATGTCTCCACTAGTGTATGGTGTGGTTCATGCGGAAATAAATCTGTTTTAGCGCTTGTTTCTAGATGAGATGTGGTTGCCATTTAGATATAAAAAATGAATCATCACATTACAGCTATTAACACCCAACCAATCATTTATACTCAAATGAACCATGTGAACTTCAAAAAAAGGGAAGGGAGATACTATCATCAGTTATTCAGTTGTACTAAAATACTACTACCTCAATTAACCCTAATGCTTTTTGGAACACGTACTATTCATAAGCTGCACCCACAAGCATGCAGATGATACTCCTTTAGTTTCGGTTTAGCTAGTCAACAGGCTATTGCTGCATTGCATGCATGGTAAAAAGTAGGGTATATTTAATACATCTGTTTCAGTCTTTGAGAGAAGCTTAGGGATGACAAAATTCGAGGGTTTCTCTTTGTTGAATGGACGGGTCTCTCTCTCATCTTTTGCAAAGGCGTCCCCGCGCCAGGACAGCGGCGAGGCTTCCAGTAGTTGGCGGTGCCTTTTCTCTCCCGGGAGAATATAATCACCCCATAGAGAGATAAAGAAACAAAGCAACTAAAGTAGAGAGAGAGCATATCAAGAAAGAAGACACCAAGGGGAGTACCACCACCACTACTACCTCTACTACTACTACGACTATACCGTCCGGTGCCTCGTTCTGCGTGCGGGAGCGAACCCTATTCCTTGTTCTTGAATCTCTTCCAATTCTGTAGCAGAGATCGATCAGATCAAGGAGAGGGAAAAAGCAGTGGGAATTACCCTCCCAGGAGATCTCTAGAGAGAGAAAGATTTAAGAGGGGGAGAGGAGAGGGAGAATAGAATGTTCTCTTCCTCCAAGAAGCCCAGCAGCAGCACCACCGTGAGCTCGTCAATTAATGATCGGGCTGCCGCTGCCACCGCGTGCGTGCAGGCCGGCGACTCCGGCCTCGTCCTCACCACCGACCCCAAGCCCCGCCTCCGGTGGACCGTCGAACTCCATGACCGCTTCGTCGACGCCGTCGCTCAGCTTGGAGGCCCCGACAGTGAGGAGATCGATCCATGCATGCCTGTTTCAGACCACATGTTGATAATTTGTGGAGTTTAATTAGTTCTTGTTCATTTTGCTTGATGGCAGAGGCAACTCCGAAAACTATCATGAGGGTTATGGGAGTCAAGGGCCTCACGCTCTACCATCTCAAGAGCCATCTTCAGGTGTGCATGCATGGACAGAATTAGGTTTTGAGTGTTTCAGTATACCCTCTCTCCCCCTATCTCTAGATCTCATATGTGGTCTGACTTTTGATTTTATTGTTCTCAGAAATTCCGGCTAGGGAAGCAGCACAAGGAGTTCGGCGATCATCACTCGGTCAAGGAAGGTAAAGATATCATCTTCAATATTTACTTACTAAATTGATGCGCATATATGCATGCTTCTCTTCATATCATCTTGGTTTAATCAGCTAGCTAGTATATACTCCACTTCAGTTTCCATTCTCTCACTTCAGTTTCAGTTAAACCTAGCTTACTGATCTGGGGCATGCTAGTAGTGTTTTTCGCAAAGCCACATGTTAGTATTCGGTCTACAGGTGCTTAACCTGGCCGCGAAGTTTACTCTCTCTTTTGACAATATCTCTCTTTTTTGTCAAAAAGCAAAGTACTCTCTTATTTCATAGCATTACTCCAGTTAATGAATAAACCTAATCTTCAAAATAATTACCTGCAGTGATGGAGATGCAACGGAATGCAGCCTCTTCTTCGGGTATGATGGGAAGAAGCATGAACGAGTAAGCTTCACGAAATCATATCCCATGAAACGAATTACGTTCTGCCAGAACATTTTGTAGAAGACTAAAACTAACCATTTTTGTTGGCAATTTAAACACCCAGCCGTAGCACGCACGTGAACGAGGGGCTAAGGATGCAGATGGAAGTCCAACGAAGGCTCCACGAGCAGCTAGAGGTAAATTACATTTTAGCATCTGACATTCTTGGGAAGTTTACACATATGGCATATGGTGTGTCCCTACTCCCTACACCAAGCACACACACGCATGTTTCTTCTATGTTTAGCATGCATGACTGAACGTTCTCAGGAAGCTTACATCCATTGCTCGCAGCTGATATGGCAATGTTATGTGGCCCCCACATGCATGCATGTTCTGAATCTACATGCCTTGCTTGCTTGCACGAACAATATTCTTGGGAAGTTTACTACTTTTACTTAGCACACATCTTTTTGGTTGCACTCATGAGCTTGGCATATATGCATGCATTTTTACCTTTTCAAGGCAGAATAAATCGGTTACTTTGCATTACAATGACGCCAACATTATGTGCCATCCCATGCAGGTGCAGAAGCACCTCCAGATGAGGGTGGAGGCCCAGGGGAAGTACATGCAGTCCATCCTGCAGAAAGCCTACCAAACCCTAGCGTCCAGCGACTGCGCCACATGGCCAGCCGCCGGGTACCGATCTCTGGGTGGCACCCAGGCAGCGTCGGTGCATGATGTCGGTAGCTCCATGAGCTTCCAGGACCTGACCCTGTACGGCGGGACCTCGAGCCATCTGGACCTGCAACAGCACATGGACATGAGGCCAACAATGGCCATGGACAGCTTCTTGGCGTTCAACGAGAGCTGCATTGGGGCAGCAGACAGGAGCTGCTCCGCTGGGAAGAGCCCGATGATGTGGGGCGCCAGCGATGAGCAGGCGAAGAGTGGTGACGATGACCTCCTCCAGATGGGACCGTCCTCGACGATGATGATGGAGGCCGCCGGTGGCAGTGATGGCATGGATCCGATCATGTCATTGTCTGGCGACTCCTTGGGCAGTAAGGGCTTCGACGGCCCGATCAGCTCTAAGCTTGAGATGAGGCGTCTCCACAACAAGTAGGAAGTGAGAGGAACTTGTCCTACGGGTAATAGGTAATGAAAATATCATAAACATATAATGTGTATTTTCTTTTTCTGGAAACATCACTGCTATGAGATAATTAGTTAAGTTATTGTCGTGTTGTCATGGACCAAAGCTTAATTGGCTCTTTTGCTAAGATCACTAAATAAGCATGGTATGAGTTGAGTGTAGTATGGTCAGTTGAGTGAGAGGGGGCCGGGACATCATATGCTTGGCGGCGCCGTATGTTTTTTATTTTTCGAGGATAGGTAATTGTGTTTTAACATGGAGATGGTTTAAATTTTTGTAAATTTTGGTGTCGATGTAAGAGCATGCCTCTGGTGTGAAACATGCTTCAATCCTAATTCTTATTTGGTGTATGTATTAACAATAATAGAGAAATTAAAAATCTCTTATATTTATTGGGATCACACTGTGTAATTGTACATGTGATAATATGTTCTTCCATTGCGTCAAGTGATTTTAGACATGGTGCATGTATTTTTTTCATCTATCCTTTTTTTTTCTTCTTTCAAACAGATTCTTGTATCTAGCTAGTTTATTGTTACGGAACAACCATCAACGGGTTGGTTATTTTATATATCTATACTACTATTAATCTATACTACTATTAAAAGAGCAAACATGTTGGGATACTTTGAATCTTGTCCGTTTAATTTTTGATCAACGATACAGATTGTCCAGACGTCGAGTAGCAAACACTTTTGATCTTGTCCGTTCGATTTTAGATCAATGATCTACATTGATCGGAACCAACAGTACGAAAAAGGAAACACAAGCGAGCAGTCCTGATCGGCCACGAACGCCCGATGTCTTCCTTCATGTTCAGGGGGTGGCGTGCGCGAAGCAGCAAGGGGTGCGGTTCACGATGGGAGGCCACAGCCGGCGAGAGTAGCAGCATGTCCGGCGAGGCAGGACGAAGCTTGGAGCGAAGGGCGACGCGGGGACGGCCGTGGCCGGAAGAGGAAGAGAAGGGTGGTGCCGTGGAGGTCGTCGAGGTTGGGGACTGGCAGGCCGGCCGCGCAGACGCTGGGAGAGGAGGCACGGGACAGGGCGGCGGCGCGGTGGTCTGGGACAAGCAGAGCCGGAGGATCTCGAGGCGGCGGCGCCTGGACGAGCTGGTGGCCGAGGCCGTCCAGGAATCAGAGGCCCAAGGCCGTCGGCCCGTCGCTAAGCCCCGAGACAGGTTCCAGTTTTTGCGGGGAAGAACACCAAGGACACCAGCCGCGTCAGCCCTCCACCAGCAGGCCACCGCACGCTCCCCAGCTCCTCTACGGCCGCAGCTTCCTCGCCAGCATCGCCCGCCACGAGCAGAAGAAGTCGCACGCGCCCGCCCTTGCCGCGCTTGACGAGCGAAACCGTTCCACACTCATTTGCGCGGTCGGCCTGGCCGGCACGGCGACGCCTACCTCATGAACGTTCAGGGCGACAGAGACAGGGAGCAGATGCGGAGTAATAGGGTGCGGTGGTGCGGCTGCATGGAGGTTCTTTCACAAACGTGGCTTCTGCCGGGACGCACGGTGCTCCTATGATTCAGCCTGTCTCTACTGCTTGCGCTAGAGAGCGGAGATGTTCATGGACTACGGTACGTTTGAGTTTGTAATTTACAACAGTTCAATTTCATCTTGCCGTCTAGCCCTGTGCCCCTGTCATGCGTGGGCCGATCAGCACAAATGGTTGATTGGAATTAAATAATAGCTTTGGAAGGTTACAAAGGTTACGCTGGGAGTAGAATAGTAGGTTAAATTAAAAACATAGTGTAAAATAGTAGATTAAATAAAACCTAATTAGTAGTAAAGTATAATAGAGTACATCAAATAGAAAAAATATTAAGAAGACGAACTGACGTAATGTGGGTGATCCAAAAATTTGCGCTCCGTACCTTTTTTTAACAATAGTTCATTTTTTCCCGCCTGTTGCAACACACAATATGTTTGTCGGTTCTCACAAAAATAGGACGACAAAGTCGTTGGGTCTTGCCAATTTCATTGCGGACATCCTATGGTACGTGAATTTTCCGGAGTTTCATGAAAAATCCACATAAGAATAAATTCTAAAATGAGAATCAAGCAAGCTTTTATGTCTACACTGATTTTTAAGGACTCGGCTAATAAGCCAATTCTTCCACGAAACAACAAACCAAACGGGACCTAAGTTGATTTTTTCCTTTCGTTGCAACGCACGGGCATGGTTGATAAAGTGTAAAAAAGGTAATGCATATAGACCTTGATATGGTCTTTTTCTATTTGTAAATTGCCCCTTTTATTGTGAAGCTCGGTAAGCAAGGAGAAGTCGAACGACGTCGAATCGAGCGCGGCGAGGAGACGACTCCCGCGCGGACGTTATCCATCCTCCCGGCACGCGCTACTCGGAGAGGAGGACAAGGCGGTTATTTCTGTGCTCTTAGATGTTTTCATGGCGGCCGGAAACAGTGGCACGTCGCGTCGACGACGGCGATGGCTTTGGCCGTGCGTGTGGAGAAAGGAAAGCAGGGAATAGGGCGAGTGCGGGGATAAGGGAGAGGCAGGTCAGAGGCGCTCGGTGTCGGCGTGCCTATCTTCTCGCAGTGCAGCGACAACGGCGACGGGAATCGCGGCGTGGGATCGGACGACGACGGCCAAGACACGCAGGTGCCTGTGCGTGAGGTGGAAGACGACAGGGAAGAAGGCGGGCTTGGCCACAGTGAATTACATCTTGGCTTGCTACACGCTGCTCGAGCAACAGATAGGAAAATAAGAGCATATATATGGGCTGGAATTGGCCCAACGGGAAGGGGAGAAAGATAGCTGTGTTGTTTTTTCTGTTTTCCTTTTTCAGAACCTTTTTATTGTTTTGAAATCATTTGGAGATCCAAACATGGCCAAATAAAAATATAAAGTATCCCTACGACGTCTAGAAATATAGAGTAAGCTCATAAGTAAAAAGTAGAACCATTTTAGCGAACTTAAACTCATTTTGAAACATCTTGAACATAAGTAAAGTAGAACCATTTTAGCGAACTTAACCTCATTTTCAAATGAAAATTTTCTTGTGAAAATTACATGATGCTCATGAATGCAAATCTATTTTATTAAAAACATGGGTGTTACAACTAATGAGAACGTCACATCTATATTTATTTTAGCCGGTCAATATTATGGTTCATAAATTGAAGATATCACGTGCGTTGCACGTACACGTGTACTAGTATCATACAAACGACCATATAAGATCCGTTCAGAGAGGTAAACATACTCAAACACAAAAGGAACCCTTCAAGGAAAAAGAACCCACTGGAATTTTTGTGTACTCTTGTTGATGATATAGATCGGTTGAGTTCCGCAAAATAAAATTTATCTGGGTAGGGTTCAGAAAAGACACCAACCAACACCGCGAAATACAACAACATACCACATAAAACGACCAATGTAACAAGACTGCGCCACCAATATCCACTCCGTCCATCCACGTGAATAGGATGCTCGCCGCACAACCTAAACCCCAATCGTAAGGTAAAGATTCGGCTCCATAAAATAGGTAGAATTGAACTGCACCCACTTTGAATATTCAATCACACACCCATGAGAACGGACTTGCACCATCACCAGAGATACTCGGCATGCCATGATGAGTCAAACTCGCACTGACCAACTCGATCCATCTTGACCCAATTGACCAATGGTCTGCGAACGGAAACATGAAAACGAGCAACTGGACTGCACAACGCATATATACACACTCCAACAAGGACATGGCATGCCAAGGAGGGGAAGCCTATAGGGAGACCATAGTGGAGCAGCAAAATGACACGAGACGGCATGGAAGGCAACATGAGTCGCCATCACTTCGGGAAACACACTAGACTAGCCGGGAGTGCACTACCTAGAAAATGGTCGCTACACCTATGTCGGCCAAACGCGGACCTTACTGGTTTTGTTACTCCAACTAGCATAATAGACAAAGAAAGTTCTACAAGCCTAGCCATGTCGGCTACCACATTGCAAATCTAGACTAAGGAGCCATATTTGGAGCCGAATACCCATGTGCCTCACTTGGATTACCTTGCCACCTAGGTAGTGGCGGATCTAGGATCATAAATTTGGGTGCCACAGTTTAGTACACGAGGTATAGAGAGATTTTTTCAGGAGAATTAGAGTACAAATTGTATGATTTAGCCTAACTATCATTATAATACAAAGTGATTTGCATTTTGGGAGGGGGTGTCATGGCACCCATGGCACCCCCTGGATCCCCCCTGAGCCTAGGGTAATGTCAGAAGAGACCGTGGAACATTTGTTTATATCGTATTCCTTCACTAAACATATTTGGAGACTTATTCATTTTACCTTTAATATCTCTCCTCCAACAAGTAGATAAGAAAACAAAAACTCGTATTGGCATTGGCACTTGTGCTTTTGTTTGGGCAATTTGGAATTATAAAAATGATGTTGTTTTTCACAAGATTGGAGCTACTCATTTTTTACAGGTGGTACACAAGGCTTTATATTCGATCCCCATGTGGTCTTTCCTTCTTCTAGAGGACCAACATGCGCTTATGTATACTGGCGCAAACGTTTGCTGGCAGTGGTGCGGGCTACTTTGTCCCAAGGTAGCTGGCTGCATACTAGCTAGAAGATTTAAATATGTGTAATCTTTTAGTTTCGACCTTCTTTAGGTGGCTGATTCATGTCGACACTTTGGCTGATATAATAATTTGGCTCCATACTTTTTGCTACATGGTTACTTTTTGAACCTCTTTAACTTAAAAGTTGTGTGCATCATCGTGATGCAGAGGCTGTGGCTTTCGCTCCCACTTCGAGAGAAAAACACATACGACACCATGATGTTGCTCCAACGTGTCACCTCGCCTCCACGCTGCCTGACCACTACCTCCTTTGCAGGAGTAAACGGTCCGCCTCCAGTGTCACCCCCAGGTGCCGAAGCGAAGGATTTTTCGTGTTGTTGTTATTGTTCGTAGGGTCAAGTTTCTTTCTTTCTAGCTAGCTACTTTGCAGATGATTTTATTTACTCGTTTGCAATCTTAATTATTATGCGGTGTACACAACATTCTTAGTTTCGTCCAGAGTTTTCATCGCACTACTAGCCAACATAGAAATCAGAGTTTTTTTCTGAAGAAAAGGACTGCACATAGAGAAGTAGCCGCAATGAGTCCTTGACCCGAGAGCAGAAAGGAAAGGTCCGCGCACAGATTCCGAGGAAGCTTCTTCTTCATCATCTACGGTCTTTTCTTTTGTGAGGCGGGCACAACTCACGATGCGGATCCTCTGCGGTGTTTCACTGAACTTCACACGCTCTGATGTTTGGACTCCGAAGAAAACTGGTACTAGCTGCATGCATGGCTGCATGGGCCGGAAGCAAAAGAGCTGATTCATGTGACACTTTTGCTGATCCGTGCATTGTAATAATTTGGCTTCATACTTTGCTACATGGTTACTTTTTGAACCTCTTTTAACTTAAAAGTTGTGTGCATCATCGTGATGCAGAGGCTGCCTGCTCATTTCGAGAGAAAAAAAATGCGACACCATGATGTTGCTCCAACGTGTCACCTCGCCTCCACGCCGCCTGCCCATTACTCCCTCCGTACTCGAATAAGTATACATCTAGCTTTTGTAGTATCAATTTAGTGTCATAAATGTTGACATGTTTCCCTAGAAATGTTAGCCAAATTTTAATAAAATTGACTTACCAAAAAAGGTTGAAGTACACTTATTCGCGGACGGAGGGAGTACCTCCTTTGCAGGAGTAAACGTCCGCCTCCAGTGTCACCCCCGGTGCCGAAGCGAAGGACTTTTCTTCTTGTTGTTATTGTTCGTAGGGTCAAGTTTCTTTCTTTCTAGCTTAATTATTATGCGGTGTACGCAACATTCTTAGTTTCTTCCACAGTTTTCATCGCACTACTATCCAACATAGAAATCAGAGTTTTTTTTTCCGAAAAAAGGACTGCACATACAGAAGTAGCCGCATTGAGTCCTTGACCCGAGAGCAGAAAGGAAAGGTCCGTGCACAGATTCCGAGGAAGCTTCTTCTTCATCATCTACGGTCTTTTCTTTTGTGAGGCGGACACAACTCACGATGCGGATCCTCTGCGGTGTTTCACTGAACTTCACACGCTCTGATGTTTGGACTCCGAAGAAAACTGGTACTAGCTGCATGCATGGCTGCATGGGCCGGAAGCAAAAGAGCTGCAGGCTGCCGCCGGAAGCTTCCCCTGACTTTACCTTCCGCCTGCCGTCCAGTACAGCTTGCCTTGTCTGGATCAGGCGGCACGGCGGCATGCAGCACTTGTGTTGGCACTGCATGCCGAATCTAGCTTCTCGGTGAAAAAGCAAAAGCACCATGGAGAAAGCAGCTACCTAGCGTCTAGCGATGTTCCTTTGAACCATTTTTTTAGGGCGAGATGAAACACATTTATATATGACGCGCTCTTTTTTCTTGAATCCATCAGTGACGTACGCACGCGTTCGTGTTTGCCAATACAACTGAACTCTCACCAGCATTTCCGGCCAACGGAAAGTTAGAGCGAACATACGGTAGTAATCTGACCCACCGGTCAAGACGTCGCCAAAACGAAGGTGGTGTCGTGTCTTCTCTAATGAAACCGCTACGCCGACTAACCAATCAATTGACTCTAATGAAAACTAGATTTTATGTACGCGTCTTGTTTACGATACATCAGCTCTCACACTGGTTTGCAATTTGCATAATGTTCATAAAGGTGGAAAATAAATCTTTCACACTGCTTGTTACTTATGTATGCCAGTTCCATGCCTGGCGTGGTTCGATGTGTGTCATGCATGTGCATATGCGTCAGTGGCGGAGTACGGAAACAAATTGAGGGAACCGGACTCTAAAACACACAAAAAGGGTGTTGAAAATGTAAGTAATCCAGATACATTAATCTTTTACGAGAAAGACCGGCTACCCGTAGGGTGGGTACGCACCCTAGTGTTATGTGGTGATTCAAACCGTATGAACCTGTTTTAGCTAGTTTTCCTAGTAGAACTTGCATGTAGGCAAAAAGGTCAACGAAAATACATCAGTGAGTTGCCCGACCCGACTCATCTGCCTCCAGACGACGAGGAGGGAGTGGAGGAGATGTTGGAGGACGACATGGATCTGGAGGAGTCGAGGGATAATGGGGATGATGAGGCCGTCATACGCACCTCGTATGAGACTGACCGCCGGGAGTGGCGTGAGCGGCAGCTGAGAGCGGTGACCCTCAAGGAGGCGAACGCAGCCGTCAAGCGTTGTGTGATGGAGATCTCTGTCACCATATAAGTTCGATATTCTTTTTTTCTTATAGAAAATAAGTTAGATATTCTTCCTATAGGATTAATGAGTCTATTTGTATCAACAAAATAGGTGCATGGTTCTTCTCGTTTTGGGTGGCACAACATAGTTGTTGGAGGTGACAAAAACAATACTCCCTCCGATCCTGTGTAAATGTCGGTAGAAACTAACTGATTGTGCAACTTATCAGTAAAAGTCCCGACACTTTTTTAGGATCAGAGGAGTATAAAAAAGGCAGTTTGATGGGAGAGAGGCTACACTACCAACACAATTTGACCTTACGGGCTACAGGCTCTTCTAATATATGTTAGGACCCAAAAATACCTGCTAACCGACCGAACTGCTACCCCCAAAGCTAGATTATGAGTCCAGGCCACTAGACTTGGCGACAACATACGTCGGAAGCCCTAATTTAAGAAGGCTCCCACTAAGTTACCGATCCGAGGAGAACCAAGCACTGGCTTGGTGGTTGGCACTCCGGGTGTGGAGCTGGCCGACCCGGGTTCGAGTCCTAGCTGTGCGCGCTCGAGAAAAATTGGATCCCAGCTGCGTGCGCTCGAATAAACCGGGTATCTCACATACCTACCAATGGGATACCCCTCCCCCGTTGGCAACGTTTTTAAGCTACCGATCCGAGGTGGGGAAAATAATGCGGATCTTTTAGCGTCGCTCTCGGCGCGGTCGCGGCAAGCTCGCTCAGCCCGAGCGGTGCGTGGGCCGATTGCTGCCCTAATAACTGGGCCTAGCAAAGCGAAAGAGCCCATCAGCGACTTGTGTTGACCACCGTGGACCCCTGTCGTCCTCCGCCGCGGGCTCGACACGAGCACTCCCACCCACCTCGGTTCCGTCCCCTTCCTCCAGCCAGCCCTTTTGCTTCCTTGCAACCCAAGCGAGCGAGCGAGGAAGAGCCGGGAGCCCGAGATCGCTCCGCCCGCAAGCCTCCGAGCAGAAGCCGCCTCTTCCGGGGGCGGGGCATGGCCAGCAACGCGGCCGGCGCGAGCAACGGCGGGCCCGCGGCGGACGGGGACGCGGCCAGGAGGAACACCAGGAGGCCCAAGTGTGAGTGAAATCTGGCCGCCTCTTTCTCCCCGCTCGGTTCTTAGTTACTGCCCCGAAACCAGAATGGGTGGTGCGCAAGCGCGATTTACCTGCTGTACATCCCCTTGCTGAGCACCCTAGCTAGCGATTACCGCTCGTCTACGTCCAATCTAGTCTTCAATCTAGTGGCGGGCGGGCGGGCGGGCGGAGACATGTAGGGGCAAAATTACCTCACGACATTGTTTGCGTGTCTATGAGCGATGGATGTCGTTAAACTTAGATCAGGGGCGTGGACATAGTGTTGGGGGAACTCATAACCTTGTGGTGTGGCTTGTGTTAGGGCGACGTGAATGTATCTTGAGTAGTAGGGAAATTCTTACTCCTGAGCTCGTTCTTGTGCGCAGATTCCAAGTTCACGCAGCAGGAGCTGCCCGCCTGCAAGCCGATCCTTACTCCAAAATGGGTACGCTTACTATCCGCTGCTTCCTACAGCACAAGAGCAAGCGTTCGATCTGGACCAGCTCACGGATGTTTCGGGCTTGTGCTATGCAGGTTGTCCTGGTGTTCTTACTCGTCGGCGTCCTCTTTGTCCCAGTCGGCGTCGTTTCGCTGCTAGCTGCACGTGATGTATGTACGCTGTGCTCAGTGTGTTCTGCACCTAGTGTTGAGATAGCCACTGTGGCAGTTTCTGACTTTGCTTATGCTGGCTGACTGCAGGTTGTGGAGATAATTGACCGGTATGATCATGCGTGTGTTCCGGAAAACATGACTGATAACAAGCTTGGGTACATCCAGAACGACACCATATCCAAAGACTGCACGAGGACTCTCATGGTAATACTGATGATTGGTTCACAATAATCATTTCAAGTTTATTAGTGCACATTTATAGGATTGTGGCTCGTGCGCAGCTATAAGCAATCTTCATCTTCTTCTATCTAAATCTATTAGCTGAAAAGTGATCTGGGTGTTTCTGTGTGTAGGTTACAAAGGATATGAAGCAACCGATCTTCGTGTATTACCAGCTTGACAACTTCTATCAGAATCATAGGAGGTAAAATTTGATGTCACTTATGGCACAACTTCGCAGCTATTCATCTTCCTGTTTCTTTCCAAACTGCAAATGGATATTCAAAATTGGAAAGGCATACTGCGTAACAGATTAACCAATGACTTTGGCTACTATATGCTAAGAATAGCATATATTGGGGGCTTAGCATCATAGCATGAATAACACTTCCGATTTCAGGTATGTGAAGAGCCGAAATGATGCGCAGCTAAGAGATGCTAAGAAGGCAAATCAGACAACGTCGTGTGAACCTGAGAGGTTCACGGCTGATGGAAAACCAATTGTTCCATGTGGTCTGATTGCCTGGAGTTTGTTTAATGACACATATAGCTTCACTCGTGGTAATGAGAGCTTGTCAGTAGATAAGAAGGACATCTCTTGGAAGAGTGATAGGGAGCACAAATTTGCCAACAATGTCTACCCAAGCAACTTCCAGAATGGTGCGCTCATTGGTGGAAAAGTGCTTGACGCAAGTATCCCGGTATGCAAATTCTTACTCTGTACTATCACATTGTGGCATATATGTGTAGGCTGTGGTGGACTCAATCAGAAATCCTTTTGCATTCTTAAATTAAACCATTCAAATTTTTGAATTTGTAGCACAAATGTCCCCTCTTAGAATTTATTCTGGGTAGCCTACAATTGTTCACTTCGTATATTACCATGAACATCTTAATTTGGACCAACAGTTTGTTCGAGTTCTTTCACTTGGATAAAAGAAGTTTCACTGGGTATTGAATACGAATACCTGTTGGAGTCACTTATGTCAGTTCTAATTTTACACGACAGTTGAGCGAGCAAGAGGATCTTATCGTTTGGATGCGGACGGCAGCACTTCCTACGTTCAGGAAGTTATATGGTAGGATATATGTTGATCTCAAGGTGAATGATACCATAACCGTGAGGCTCAGTAACAACTACAATACATATAGCTTTGGTGGCAAGAAAAAGTTGGTCCTTTCCACTGCAACCTGGCTTGGAGGAAAGAATGAATTTCTTGGGTTTGCATACCTTATAGTCGGCGGGCTCTGCATTTTCTTGGCATTTGCATTCACCTTGCTGTACGTGATAAAACCAAGGTTAGTATACTCTTTAACTATTTTAGCATGCTGCAACGTTGACCAATCTGAATGAGTCTTTTGACGTTTAAATTTGGCCTTCTGCAGGAAATTGGGAGATCACAACTACCTGTCCTGGAACAGACGCCCTGCAGGCCGCTAAGTTACAGGATGCAGGCGGACACGTGTCAGGCTCCTCTATGAAACCCTGAAGCTTTCGACATTCTGAAGCGCGACTGTTTGTTTCTTCAGTTATCCGACGGCTTCCTACTTAGCGCTTCATCATTTAACCGTAGTAAATCCAGGTGTTGCCGTTACCATTCCACTGCATTTACTTTTAATTCACCGGCTGTAATTTCCTTGAGCTATATAAGTAGGCACAGTTCCGCTGCGTCGGCTATTGATTGTTCCCGAATTGCTAAGGCAAAAAAACCGTACAACAAATACTCTACTCTACAATATATCGGATATGCTCAGCCGTTTGAGCTGCATCCGATCTGGGTCTCGTAGCTGATGTAAATATGGAAGAACTTTGTAGGGTAAAGGTGTTTCGTGTACGCATGTTTCTCGTATACAAACAACTAGCGGTTGTGGTTCCGTTTACTGAAAAATAAATGGCCAGGTGTTTCTGATAATTGTTAGATTTTCTAGCACACCTATCTTTTTTTTCTTCTGGTGAGCCCAGTATTCCCACACAATCATAATCACACCATCATCAGCAATGCGAATCCATGTCACTTAACATAACCATGCTTATTCTTGGCGGAAATATGATCCGGCACACATGTTGAATTGCTGCACTGGAAGCTAATACTACAAGAGACAGTAGCTCCAGCTAACTGATCTTGCCACTGAACCTCCCCCATTTTCTTCACATTACTACCAGCACAGGCATTTTTACGGACCCCTCGCTCCACAGCAAGACCGCGCAAGGGAACTATCCTCTGTCGGGTTCTTGGTGAGCCACGCTTAAGCAGCTTCAAGATCAAGGGGCACCGGCGCGGCGGAGTGCTTCCAGCTCTCAGCGTCGGCGGGCTTGAAACGGTCCAGGAGCAGCGTGTGCATCTCGATGCTCCATGCGGGGACACAGTTACCTGTTCAAGAACAAATTTTACCAAAACGTCATTGCTAGAATGCTTGACCAATTTCAGGATGTTTTCTCTGAACCTCAAGGGTTACCTCCTAGCAGAGACTCTGACCACACAGTTTCATTGAAAGAAGGGTCTTGTTCCTCCTCATATTAAACCTAAATTGAAGCCCGAGCTACATGGCTCCTGATATTTTTAAAAATTCAAATTCGAAATTTTGAAGTTTCAACAAAATCTGAATTTTTTTCTAGATGTGGCCCATGATGGATTCTACCAATGGGAAAAATCTCAAGGTGAAATACATTGTATCTTTGGCCACACAAAAATGACAAAAATCTGACAAATGTTAGAGGTTTCAAAATCTGCATTGTTCAATTTTTCATATCCACGATTTTGTCAATTTTGCATAGTCCAAAATAAAGAGTTTTTCGATTTTGATTTTTGCACACTGTTAGAATACATCATGCATCTGCGATCTGTTTCAGAATTTTATGAAGCTTTAAAATGACGTTTTTGAATTTTGAAAAATCCGGGATCCATGTAGCCCGGGCTCAAAAAATCCACTCTCGCCTTATAAACAAAAGAATGAGTTGGAACAACAAAGTTCATCAAAAGCTAATGCATGAAAAGGAGATGCTGTATTGTTCATTCCTAAAGGATGAGAACAAAAATGTTGTTGCGTCTGTTGTCATGCGCAGAGGTTGTCAGCCACAAGAGATGCTTCTAAGTTCTAAGTATATATTGTCGATGATAGATGTTTTAAATTAGCAGTAGTGACTCCGATTTTTATTGTGCTGTCATGCACCTGATGAGATTATATTCAGATAGGCACAAAACGCAGACACGCAGATGCGGTAGGTAGGTGCACATTTTCCAAATTGATAGTACTAATCGACTTAGTGCAGCGTCCTATGATGGGATTGGGTGGATTCGCACAAAGGCATATCGATCGATTAGCCTCCAGCGTTGTCTAGCACTGTCAGGAAACTGCTACGTTTCACATTTTCCAAATTGATACAAATCGAGTTAGTGCAGCGTGAAACTGTCTGGCCTAAATACACCGACCAGCTCCAAGTCGGACATTTCCAGCTCTGGTCAATTATTTGTCGGTTATGAAAACTGAAAAGTGAGAGGAAGAGACGGGGACTGGCCACAAGGTTACAGGAGGATTTCTATTTTGAAACGAACAGGAGGATATTATGCGAGTCTCATCGCGAGGAGTTGGTGCGGCTGTGCAAGGGGAGATTCAATCAGCGGTCTTTGATTGCTCGTGTTTTTAGCGAGGTGGACGAGCTCACCTCTTCTTTTGAGTTATTTGATTTTGTTTTTTTGCCGGACGATCTGCCAATTCTGTTGCTCATAATTGTGCACGGTAGGCTTGTGAGAATGTGTTAGGGCATCTAGCCGATACCTCACCTTTTAGACCCTTATATGCCTCCTTATCCAACATCTGTTTTTCGATTGCCCATTTGCTAAAATAGTTTGGCGAATCGTGCATATGTCGTTCGATATAACCCCACCAAAGAATATAACAAATCTTTTCGGTAATTGGCTACAAGGAATCGACAAGAAGGAACTCACCCGGGCTCAATCCTACACATGATTTTATATGCACAAATGTTTGTTGGATTCTATCACATGAAAAGTAAAGGATTCTAAAAAAGAGCTTTGAGTGGATTTTAGAATTCCTATGAAACCTAGTGTAAAGGATTCGCTAGGAAAAATTCCTATAAGGTTCAATCATATGAATCAAATGACCAACATAGGAAAAATTCCAAAGGATTTTATTCCTATAAATTTTCTATGCAAATCCTATGAATCAGTTACACATCCACTCAAAGCTAGTTTTGAAATTTATGAAATAAAATCAATGTTTACATGTTAGTTTTGAAAAAAATTGTTCATGTATTATGGGGAAAAGAACAAAAGAAACAAAGAAAGAACATTTTTCTTGAACCTACGAACATTTTTTAAACTAGGGAACATTTATTTTGAACCACGTTAACTTTTTTTGAACATCGTGAAGAATTTTCTCAACCTTCGTGAATATTGTCTCGAAAATACGTGAACATTTTTTTACATAGGTTAACACTTTTTTAACCAAGGAACATTTTTCTTGTACTTACGAATATTTTTAAACGGTAACCATCTATTTTGAATTAGATGAACAAAATTAATAACCTCTTGAACACTTTTCTCAACCTTCATTAATATTTTTGGAAAATACATGAACTTTTTTTACATTGGTGGACGCGTTTTTTAACCTGGAAATATATTTTTCGAATCTCATGATCAATTTTCAACCTTCGTGAATATTTCTTCGAAAGTACATTATACTTTTTTACATAGGTGAACGTGTTTTTTCAACATTTGGACATTTTTTTTGCACACTCTGAACGATTTTCTTAATCTTCATGAATATTTGTCGAAAATACATGAACCTTTTTTACATAGGTGAACGAATTATTTTCAACATGGGACCATTTTCGCCTGCTCCGGTTCCCCTCCTAGTCCTCGGCTCCTTCAATTCAGCTCCTCCAAATGCTTCTAGTCCCCTCCTACGGATGGCTTCTCCTTGGAAACCCCCTCCTACTAGTCCCCTCCTCCGGTGGCTTCTCCTTCCAGTCGACCATCCGGGCACCGGACGGCAGGCTCCTCGCCGGTTGCGGATGCAGATGCAAAAGCGGTGGCACCGCATGCGATAGAGCGGGTCGTCCTTTACTATTTTCCATCTTGCTAGGGTGGAACTTAGTTCGTTGATTCCTAAGAAGCTGTTGTGCGACACCTATTTTACTAATCGCCTCCATCCATTACTTACTTCCTATATGTTGGCGATGTTTCTTTTAAGTTTTACCTTTTGTACGTGAGCTTATGGACTTGTTGTAATACTAATCCTAGACGCTCTAAAAATAGAACTAAAAGACTTTTGTTGTATTCACACACAAAAAATACTTCTATTGAGCACAGTGGACTCCCGCGGGCCTCGGTCGTCCTCCGCAGGCTCAACACAAACACACCCCAACGCACCGCCTCCTTCAAATAGTCAGCCCGTAGAGGCCCAGATAACTCCACTATTGTTTCCACTTCAAGCAAGCAAGCAAGCAAGCAAGCGAGGAAGAGCTGGGAGGTCCAAGATCGCCCGCAGCCTCCAAGCAGAGTCCGCTTCTTCTCAGGGTGTGGGGGGATGGCCAACAACGCGGGTGGCACGACCAATGCCGGACCCATGGTGGACGGTCATGCTTACCCTAAGCTACTGATTGTTTCTCTTTTTTGACATCTGCTAGTAATTGTTTCTCGTTTACGCTCTGTCTAGTTTTCATTCTAGGGGCGGAGATTTGTTGTGGCAAAAGAGAGGGCCATGGCCCCCCGCTCTTGGTCAGTTACCTGACGACATTGTTCAACGCTGATTTTCTGGCGTAACCTCTCCCTATCTGGGTGGCATCATCCGTTCCTTTTTGCTTTAGGATTTTGGTAAAGCGTATTTTCTATTCTTATTTTAGTATAAAACCAATTAATTTTGGAGGCATACGTGGTACCTATTAAATACCACCCAACTGCCCACAAATCTTTCACTGTATGATATGTGGGTACAATCTATTCGCGCCCCACACGTAAGTGAGTGGTGGGTATATCTACAATGTAAGCTGCAATTTTTCCATCCATCCACCCAACATTCTTTTTAGTTTCATTCTCAATATTGTATCGGTCATATCTTTTAAATCGAAAGTTTTATTATTGATATTTTTTAATATTTGAGTTCCTGGTGAGGAGATCTCTCCAAAACAAGATCAATGTTGGTCACATCTTGAAAAAAAATCGGTTTGTGAAATTGTATTGAAAATAAAATAAAATTTCAATAAATTTAATATATCATATTTGCCGTCTTTCATTTCGGTACAACGTATGTTGAGTATAATAGGAATTTATGCATATTTCATTATGGTTTCTTGTGATACCACAAATATTTCATGAAAGTTTCGCACATGTAAAGATTTTCATCATGTTTTTAACACACCTTTTACAAATTTATTCCAACCTACAGGAAACCACAATGAAATTTGTTATACTTTTTTAATGAACCGTGTTTAAACCGTAATTGATTGAAACATATCTGAAATAATCCAAATATGTGCGCAATCTATGTGGTATGTTTCTGAAATAACTAAAATTTGTGACATATTTGACTTGTTTCACATCCATATGACATATGTCCATGTATTATATAGGTTCATGCAAATTTCGTTAATGTTTTTGTGACACCACATATATTACATCAAGATTTCGCACATATAACTTTTTGTCATGTTTTGAACATACCTTATATCAATATATTGAAAATTGTGTCTATTTTCAGAATTTAACTGGACTTATTTTGGTATAATGAAACATTGCCGAAAAAAGTTGGCGATAAAACGAAACAATTAAAATAAATATCACCTTTTTATTGTTAAACAGAGAAAATTTTAGAATTTATTAATAAATTATTTTCTGGCAGAAATACATCATATATACTCCCTCCGTTCCAAATTAGATGTCTTCCATTTGTCCGCATAAATGGAAGACATCTAATTTGGAACGGAGGGAGTATATCAATATCGTGTTAGAATACATGTTCCTATAAATTTTCCATGCAAATCCTTTGAATCAGTTAAACATCCCAGCAATAGGATATATCGCTTCCAGCGCGAGCGGGAGTATCCCGTGGCTAACGTCATTCACGCACGCTACATGGGCATGAGTACCTTTCCCAGCAAGCGAGTAGAGACACGCGTCCGCCAAAAGATGGCGATCAGCGTCCAGAGCGCACACACATGTCCTTTTTCTCACTTGATTGGTTTACATTTTTTGTTTTTCACTATTTCTAGACATGTTTTTGAAAAATATACGTGGAAAACTGCGTTCAGTTTATCGTGAATTTACAAAAATGATCCACATTTTTTCAAAAAAAATGTTGAACATGCATTAAAAAAGTTCAAGTTACTAAAATGTGTTCACACACTGTACATAAAATGTTTATGCAGTCAACAAGGACCAAGCTATTTACAAAACAAAATTGTTCATACTGTTTACAAAAAAATATTCACGTACTTTAAATAAAAATTGCATGCTATTAAAAATGTTCATACTGTTTTAGAAAATGTTCACGTACTTTAAATAAAATGTTCATGCTATTAATTAGATCACGCGGATTTATAAAAATAATCATGTACTTAAAAAAAATGTTCAGTTTGTTTTGAAAAAAATTCACCGATTCAAACAACACGTTAACAAATTAGGAAGTAATATTCACGAGTGAACAATCAGAAAATATCTCGGGTCCTGAACAAAATATTTATGAAATAAAATCAATATTTACATGTTAGTTTTGAAAAAAATGTTCATGTATTATGGGGAAAAGAAAAAAGAAAAAAAATCATGAACCTTGAACATTTTTTAAACTAGGGAACATTTATTTTGAACCACGTTAACTTTTTTTGAACATCGTGAAGATTTTTCTCAACCTTCATGAATATTTTCTCAAAAATACGTGAACGTTGTTTTACATAGGTGAACACTTTTTAACCAAACATTTTTCTTGTACTTACGAATATTTTTAAACTCGGTAACATCTATTTTGAATTAGATGAAAAAAACTTATAACCTCTTGAACACTTTCTCAACCTTCATGAATATTTTACGAAAATACATGAACAATTATTTGCTCCATCAATTACCACATCTGGCCTCTTTTGCGAGAAATGCTAATATATCAGTCCAAGCAGCCGTTCAAACAGAATTCCTGAAAGATCTCTTTCATCTGCCCCTGTCCCAACAAGCCTATGATGAATTCCTGCAATTAGAGATTATTTGTGAGCAGGCTAGAGAAAAAATGGCAATGGGAAATATTGATCAGTGGACATACATCTGGGGTAGCTCATACTTTTCTTCAAAAAGGCTTACAACGTCCTCGTAGGCGTAAGGCCTGCAATTCCACACTTTAAATGGATTTGGCAATCTTCATGTCAAGCAAAGCATAAGTTCTTTTTTTGGTTACTTCTTCACGATAGACTCAACACAAGGAATTTGCTGGGCAGAAAATAGTTTCATCTTCCTTCCTATACATGTGCCACCCTTCAGTGCCCGCAAGAAGAAACATTGATGCACCTATTCTGGACCTGCCCTTTCGCCTCTGAATGTTGGGATTTTGTTTGCCCGAATAGAACAAAGAATTTGTCAGTGCATGAGGCGTTTGAGGATATTAAAAATAAACTACAAGTTCCTTTCTTCATGGAAATTTTGATTCTAGCTGCCTGGGGAATTTGGCTTGTCAGAAATAATAAGGTTTTCAATAACCAGACCCCAAGATTTGAGAGCTGGAAGGTAATTTACTTTCAAGAGTTAAAGCTTGTGAGCTATAGAATGAAGAATAAGTATTCTCAACAATACAAAGATTGACTAGAGACACAAACTTAGGTTTTTTTTATCTTTTTTAGCTCCTTCTTTGATGTAAATAGCTTTGTACATACTGATGTAAATTTTGAGATATATGGAAAATAGAAAATTGCAGTGGGAGCCTTTCCCACTGTTGCGCTTCAAAAAAAAATACATGAACTTTTTTTTACATAGGTGGACGCGTTTTTTAACCTGGAATTTTTTTTTTGAATCTCATGAACAATTTTTTTCAACCTTCGTGAATATTTCTTCGAAAGTACATTAAACTTTTTTACATTGGTGAACGTGTTTTTTCAACATGGGGACATCATTTTTGCACACTATGAACGATTTTCTTAATCTTAATGAATATTTGTCGAAAATACATGAACCTTTTTTACATAGGTGAACGAGTTATTTTTAACATGGGAACATTTCCGCCTGCTCCGGTTCTCCTCCTAGTCCTCGGCTCCTCCGAATTTAGCTCCTCCAAATGCTTCTAGTCCCCTCCTACGGATGGCTTCTCCTTGGAGACCGCCTCCTTCTAGTCCCCTCCTCCAGTGGCTTCTCCTCCCAGTCGGCCATCCGGACACAGGACGGCAGGCTCCTAAACCCTAAACCCTAAACCCAAATACACAGACCAGCTCCTTGTCATATATTTCCAGTTCTGGTCAAGGTCTTGTAAGTTGTCAAAAGTGAAAAGGAAGAGACAGGGACTGGCCTGTTGTCGAGCAGCAAGTTAATTTGTAGTACTAAATTAACGTCGCAGATTTGTTTCCCTCGCGCAGCTACTGAATATATTATTTGTTGGCCTTCATATATTAATTCGTCACTCTAGCTATACGACGTAGTCCAGTGTCTTTCTACTTGGTCATATCAACTTCTCTACTGTTATTATGACATTTATTTGGCTAATTAAATAAACAATATCTCCCATGAATGGTATATCTTATCTGGTAGCCCAACTCAATCAAGAGTCTATCATGTAGAAGAGAAGCCATACGTGAAATAATCTGCTTTGCGAAGTCCTATCACCACAGGATAACAGAGTATAACGATATTTATGTTCGGCGTGCGTCGTGTGCGTCTCGTCTGTGTTCGTGCGTGCTTGTTCTTGTTCTTGTTGATCTTGTACACGAACTCCTTTAAAAAAAAGAAGAGTGCATAGCAAAACTACGAAATTCATAATTGTCATTATTGTGTAGCATAGAGCTAGGTGGGCCCCGCTGACTGGTCATCTTATGTCTTATCTTCTATCTGGCGTCTCCAAGGGCCGGTTTGTGTTTCAGATCGCTTGACCGGCTAGGCCCCACTACATCTTAATGGGGCCTTTTCTGAGTCATGTGACGACTCAGTGGTGATCCCATCGACAGCGGACGACAACGGAGGCTGCAGGGTGGGGTGGTGAGGCGACGCGACAATGCCGCCGACCACAGGTGACGGACGTGCGTTTTTCAACCGACGGTTTACGGTTCGAGGGGTAGTGCTCCTCTCCTTACCCTCCTCTACTAATGCAGGCGGCGGCATTGCTTCTTTTCTCCCCCTCTTCTCTGACGCTTCCAACAGCGACACGAAAAGAGGCGGGGTAGGAAAATCTGCTAGCCTCTCCCAATTTCCCTCTAATTCTCAATTAAAAGCTGCGCTAGAGACTAGGCAATTTTGGTTCCCACATTCCCGTGCCCCCTTTATTTTAATTTTTTTGAAAATCGTATTTACAAAAAAAATTAAAAGCCTAGATGTACTTCCATGATGTATCATATGAAAGTGTCAATTCTCACTTAAAAATACTTTTAATTCTAAGCTACGCACAAAAATAAAATAAAACTATGGATCCAAGTATAGTGAAGAGTGCATATTTTCAAAACTACGCAATTCATAATTGCCATTTTCGTGTAGCCTAGAGTTAAAATAATTTACCGTGGCATACATAGTTACTACATCTAGCATTTTTCAAAAAATTCGAATTTTACAATATGTTTTCCAAATTTTTAAATAAAGAGAGCGCTAGGGTCAAAAGAATTTTCGTCAGAAAAAAGATGTGTGGCCTCCTTTTTTGGTTATTCCCCTGCTTCCTTACACGAACAGTTAATGTAGTCCAGTACAGTTAAACTCCATTGACCACCTTGGACTCCCAGACCGCGGCCTTCCTCGTACGACACGAACACAAAGCCCCCATGGACTCCTACCTCCACCTTCTCCTTCCACTCCTCCTTCCCCATCGAGAGCCCAGCAAGCATCCCCATCAAATCGCCAGCTCTTCCGGGGAGGATGGCATGTAACGCCGACGGCCAGTGACGGAGCTTGGGCCAAACTGATGGGGGAGGGGCAAATGGGCCACAAAAGCATACTGGGATAGAATTGGGGGCAAATGGGTTAAATATCACAGTTTTTGGACAAAAATGGGCCAAAAAGCACTGATTTTTTTATAATTTCTTCTTGGGCTGGGGGGGGGGGGGGGGGGGGGGGCGGCGGCCCCCCTCTATCTTCTATGTAGGTGGTGTCCGTTTTTCTCATTGTTGGCTTAGTTTTTATCCCCGTTGGCATCCTTGCACTGATGTCTGCAGAAAATGTGTAGTGCCCACTGCCGAGTGTCTCTTCCACATACCTATGCTAACTGAATGCAGGTTGTTGAGATCATCGATATCTATGATGATGCATGTGTGCCCCGTAACATGATTGATAACAAAATCGGGTACATCCAGGACGAGAACATCTCCAAAGATTGCATAAGGAAACTCCATGTACTACTCATAACTATGATTACACTATTCATTTCAAGCTTATACTGCACACTTATGAAATTGTAGTGCACGTGCAGCTATAAGCAAGCATCTTCTTCTTCTTCTTCTTCTTCTATTTACAATCTCTTAGCTAAATAGGGATCTCGGTATATCTGCAGGTTACAAAGGATATGAGGCAGCCCATATTCGTGTATTGCCAACTTGACAACTTCTGTCAGAATCATAGGAGGTATGATCTCTTATTTATAGCATCCCATAAGGGAGCCCTTGACAAATTTGTTGGGCCAAATAAAAATTATGCTTGTAATAATCAGGAAAATTTAGATGAGAGCGATAACAATGCTAATGGTCATGAAAATTTAGGAGATGGTGCTGCTGCTGTGTAGCGGACCTGCACTTAAAAATTGGCAAGATCCTTGCGTATAGTGCAAACCCCTGGATCGATTTCATTTGCACACACAGTCTAACATGAAATATCACAAAAAGTATCAATTATTACACGTGGATCCAGTACTTAGGAAAATATCCATTACAAATTGCATAGCACGAAGCAAGCTTTGAAGAGTAAAGCAGCGGAAATAAAAGTAGCAGTGAGTCTCCATCATCTTCATGTGCCACAGGCGAAAACATGTTGGTTGTAGACTCGAAATCCTTATACGAAACCTCACTCATCGTCTGAACATCCTGCAACAGGAAAAATGTTGCAACAAGGTGGGTCAAAACCATAGAAAATAGATCTGGCAAGTGACACTCTGTGGACACTTAGTGGAAAAACTCTAATAACCTATATGCATATTTGGCTGGTGGAGTTCAAGGCTATTTGCATAAAGCCAACTTTTTCCTAACTCTTTGGAAAACTCTTTCTTTCTCCTATGAGACAATCCCAGCATACACGGTGTCTTTGAGGGACAAGTCCTTATACACTGGGTGTCCTTTCTACCCTTGTTGGCCTATCAAAATTTTACTTGAGAAGTTGGAATGTTGGGATCCTCCATTGACGTCCTTGATCAGCTGCTCAGAATTGTCCGTAACCGGGGACACGGCTAAGTACTTAGTTTTAACACTCTCGAGAGGTTGTGCACTTTCACCACGAGACTCAATCAACCCTTCTGTCCTTGACCCTCATGTAGTGAAAAGGAAAGGAGAAGCTTGAGACGAGACCTTTGGAGAAAAGTCAAGGCAGAGCCATTATACCACGTGGCTGCACTGGAAGCATCTTCACTTGGAGAAAACTTTGGTCCCTTTGTTCCTGGGTGGCCGTCCTCAAGTGAACTCTCAGGTAAGAACCCCCACATACCATGGTCCTAAGTATAGTAAACTATCTTAGGTGAAAACCCTCATGAACATGGTCCTGAGTAGACACTCAACTCATACATCCAATCAATCCCAAATCCACCCAGGTGTTTCATTTTATCCTTAGTAGAAATTAGCCTCTTCAATAAAACATCATTTGCGTATCTTCAATATTTCTAGTAAGTTATCATAGCATGCTAGACAATTAGTAAAAGGTTATAGTGTGGTTTTCAGCATAGCAATACTATCCAACACATGCTTATAGAAAATACACTAAGTCATGCATAGGTAAAATACATAGGAAATTCATGAGGGTGTGCCACTTGCCTTGGCAACAGGGAGAGCAGGAGTAGCAGTTGCAAAAGCCTTCGTCTCTCTCCAAAATTTCTAACACATCAAACAAGCCACAATAAACCTGCAATCATACCAAAATCTTTTTAAGGAAAAGTATGCCATGCATGATATGCAAAAGTACTTGAAGGAAATATGACATGCATGATGTGCAAAACAACTTGAGGAACATGGACAAAATAACTTAATCAAGTTGGCTAGGTCAAGGTCAAAGGTTGGACAAAATAAATTTGCTATAAATCAACTTGAATAAGTTGTATGGCTGCTCCAAGTCTTCACATGTTTGGTCTTAACAGAATCTTCAACTCCCTGGTAGTGTTATTGATCTTCAGTTAGCACTCTAAGGATTTCGTCATAAACACTAAGGACTAGGTTTATATCCAAAGTGAAAGAGGGATAGGAAGAGTAGAAAAGATAGAGAGAAAGACTTAGAGAATATAGGTGGTTGGTCTTCTTGAAGTTCCTCTTGATTTTCTTCTAACTGCTTTTACTTCTTGGAGATGCTTCTGGAGTCTGTTTTCTAGGCTAAGTCCTTCATTGTCCTTCTAGTTTCATGTTGAGCATCCCAAGGATAGCAAATGCCACATCTTCTTGTCCTTCATGGTTTTTCACTAGTTCTAACTTGGTGATTTTCAAATTGGAGGGTCCAAAGGGCTAACATACAATCCATCAAATTTTTCTAAGGACAAGTTAACACAAATAAAGTGACTAAATAATTTCTAAGGAAAGCACACCATTTATAGTTAACAAAATTTTCTAAGGGATTATAATGGACAGAATAACTTAACCAATTTTCCTAAGGCAAGTTTGATGATGTTGGGATGCTAAAAAATTTCTAAGTACTTCTATGCATCTCAACTTTTTCAAAATATCACTAAGTTAAAGTATAGCTCGAAAAGTGAAAAAAATAATTTTTAAGCATTAAAAATAATTAAGAATCCTCCTAAAAGGAGGATAAATACAAATAAATAGAAATTCGCAAAAACAATAATCTACAAAAATATTTTGATGGTTCCTACGGCCAGTATTAACCATACAAAGTCATAGCAATTGGATTTGCCCAAAAATAATTTTTAAACTCAAGCTAAGTCAAATTTACTTAAACAAACAAATTTAAAATTTGAACCAATTTGCATTTGTCAAAACATAATTTTAACTATGCCAAAAGTTTCTACAAGTCCTAAACTTTCCAAAAATATAAAGTTTGTAAAAATTGGATAAGCCATTAAAAAGTTATGATGATTTTAATCTTTATGGTCTTTTCGGCAAAACTGCCGGTCTTCGGTTGACTGTTGACTCTGACCGCTGACGTGGCGATGACGAAGCGCTGACTGGCTCGGTTGACTACGAATTTTGACCAAAAATCAAGTTGCTCGGATGGAAAAACAATCTATATGAAAGTTGTAGATAATTACGTGATCTATCTAACTATCACAATTATATCATAAGTGGATGAATAGATTGGTCACAAATCGCAAAATACCTTTCTAGTCTCGACCAAATGAGGTGAGCTTTGGGGCAAAAGAAAGGTTTGATCAGGGGAACAACTTTCGTTTTCACGGCCCGAAGATTTGAGATTGTTTTCTTCTCCGAAAATCGTCAAACACAATCTGTATTGTACAGAAAATTCCGTACGTCAAAACAAAAAGTGTTCAACAGCAAAGTTGTAGATAAGGGTTAGATCTACCTTCTCAGCGGAGGAATTTCGATTTGAAGAACCGAGCGCGAAGAGATCTAAGAAATACGACTTCAGATTTGAAGGATAGCGAGTCAAAATTCTTGCTCCACGGTTGATGAAAAGAGTTGTGGTTTCCCGGGATGGAAAGGTATTGAGGAGATCTTCAATAATGCTTCAGGTTCCGTCGCGATTCGAGATGATCTTGGTCGTCAAACCAACAAAATACTATTTTGCTGATTAGGGTTTCGGTGGAACGAAAAGGGGAAGAGAGATGACGGCGGCTACAGGGGTTTATATAGGACAAGGGTGGTGGAAAAGATTGGCCTCGAAGTTATCAACGCGTAGGATCAAGCGGATCCGGATTTGGAGTTATATTTGTCAAGATATTCGTATTTAAGGGGAAAGGGTTTGGAAAACCTAAATTTTCCTGGAATTTTCATCGGGTTGAACCCGAGTTGGTTCGACTGGCTGGCTCGGCTTCTTGTTGGGCCGGCCGGTTGGCCCGTTCCTCTCTTTTTTTTTCTGAAAACTTTTATAACTTTTGTTTTAAAAGTCCAAATCAACTCAAACCAGTTTCTAAAATTTTTAAAATCAAAATCTATCTTTTAGAACTTTCAAATACACTTTTACAGACATTTCAAAATTTGAATTTTAAAATGTATAAAGGTTTATTTGACACATTCATGTCAATTTTAAAAATAGGGTTTTAAATAAAATCATTTGTGGTTTATTAAAGGCAAACAAAATACCACAAATGTAAATATTCTAACATAACTTATTTAGACATATATTTCCAATAAAATACAATAATCAAATCAAACACACAAAAAATATAATAAAAAAGGTTTGGCAATATTCTAGAAATCAAAAATATTATATAGGGCATAATAAGGCCCATTCATATTATTTTACCAAATATGTTTTCAAGTGGAAATAATATTCCAACTTTTGAAATTTCAAATGCAAACAAGACAAGAAGATGATGAATGCATGCATGATTTTTCTTTTCAAATCAAAATACATATAGTTTTGAAAGTTTTAAATTTTTCTGATTTTTCAACTTTTTGAAAAACCTGGGATGTTACAGACTACCACCCTTAAAAGGAATCTCGTCCCCGAGATTCGAGAAGGCTAGCAAAAGGTTGTGACTGGATGGCTACCACCCTTAAAAGGAACTTTTGTGTACAGTCTAAAATCTTGTGGCACTTATTACCTCCTTAATACATTCCCATTGACTCTGGTCCTTAAATTCCTCATGAAGTCTCAGTTGGTGTCTTTGTTTCTGATCTTACACTAATATCTGATCCGGTTCTTTTCTGGTGTAGTGAGTGTGACCCCTTTGCTGGCATGATCAATTTGACCATCATACCTGGACATCCAGTCCTTGCCTATGATTATATCAAAGCCTTGCAGGTCCAGTACAAACAACTCGCTTGGAAAATTGTGTGTCTCAATTTCCAAGGTCATGTTTTGGCATACAGTGTTTGCTGGCCTCTTCCCTTCTGTAGAGCTTACTCTGATGGGTCTTCTAAGTCCTCGATTGGGTATCTTATTTTTACTCACAAAGTCTTTTGATATGAATGAATGTGTTGCTTCAGCATCAAAGAGTACTAAGGCAGGATAGGAGTTGATCAACAATCCTTCAATAACTGTGTCTGGTTTCTTGAGAACTCTCTCCATGTTTATAGAAAACACATGTCCCTTTCGGAACTGAATTGGCTTGGTCCCATTACAAATCTTCTTTTCCGGACAGCTTCAGGAATAGTGTCCCATTTTCTTGCATTTGAAACACTCTACCTGACTGAGGTCCTTTCTGTTGGGTTTGGGGTGGAAATTCTGACTACTATTTTCTCCCATAAGGTGCTCATCTCCGAGGTCATAAACCTCTTCAGTATGGACTGGGCTATGGTGTCCATGGTTGATGTGGTGGTCATGGTTGACGTGTTGGTCATTTTCTCCATGAAAGTCGTGTCCATTAATATTATGACAATGGTGGTTATTGTCTTCATGGTGGTTGAACTCAAAATGTACATGTTCGTCATGCGAAGTGTGCCATTCCTGCTGTAATTGTGAGTGATGCTTTTCCAATTTATGCTTTCTCTTCTTGTCTGCAACTTGCTTCAGTTTACTTTCCAAGACTATAGCTTGGTCAACCAGTGACTGGTAGTCAGGGGTATAGGCAACTGTCAATAGAATGGATAATTTGTCATTCAGACCATTTAGAAACCTCTCCTTCTTCTTGGTATCTGTATCAACATCATCCGGTGCGTAGCGTGCCAGATTATTAAACTCATTCATGTATTCTATTACATTTCGGTCGTCTTGTCGAAGATCGAAAAATTCCTCCCTCTTCAGTTTCATCACTCCTGATGAAATATTTGCAGCACGAATCCTTCTTGGAACAAATCCCATGTCATCTCTTCAATGGGGTAAGTGATCTGGTAGCTGTCCCACTAGTCTGCACAGGTCCTTCTAATAGATGTGCCGCGAATCTAACCTTCTCAGCATCTGTGCATCCGATGGTCACTAAATCCTTATTGACTGAACGTAGCCAATCATCGGCCAAAATAGGTTCTACAGTTCTTGAGAACTTTTCTGGTCGGAGCCTTAAGAATTTGATCAGCATATCCACTTGAGATGGTGGTGGTGCTGGAATGTCCTTGTTGTCTTCTTGGTTTTGGTTCATCAGCAGGCTCAACTGATTTTGTGCATCTAGTAACTGTTGTAGTGTAGGCATCACCGGGTTGTTGGAAATTGGCTGAGACATCTGTTTAGTTTAGCATGGATGAGTAGAGATAGAAAGAATCTAAAGGAAGTTCTACCCATAACCAGCAGATCAAGACAATCATCTTACAAACAACATGGTTCAAACACAGACAAACAACCTAGTATTGTCATACCACCTAAGTTAGTATGATCAATACACTATCACGATATCGTTGTTCTAATTAAGTGGTGGTCTAGTCTATCTCCTTGAGGGCTTCATTTTCTTCTTCAACTTTCTTGAAAATCTTCTAAGTGTTTGAGCTTTGAATCTGGGTTCTTCAATGGTCTTCCATCTGGCACTTCGTGTCGAATTGCAGAATTCCAAAAGAAGTATCAAAATCACACTTCAAGTACTTGGTCATCACCAAACATGTCTTCATGGATTCCAAAGAGATAGGTCATCTAGAACAAGAGAAGATATTTTCAGAAGGTTTGACAGTAGATGAGAGTACGAGGAAGATAAAATTAAAAGTTTTGTTTTTAGCAAACTCAATAAAAATAGATTCAATCCTATGGTCAAACCTATTTCTATCCAGACTAAGGGTTTCGAACCTACAGGCAACACAGTGCTCTGATACCATCTGTAGCGGACCTGCACTTAAAAATTGGCAAGATCCCTGCGTATAGTGCAAACCCCTGGATCGATTTCATTTGCACACACAGTCTAAGATGAAATATCACAACAAAGTATCAATTATTACACGTGGATCCAGTACTTAGGAAAATATCCATTACAAATTGCATAGTACGAAGCTAGCTTTGAAGAGTAAAGCAGCGGAAAAAAAAGTAGCAGTGAGTCTCCATCATCTTCATGTGCCACAGGCGAAAACATGTTGGTTGTAGACTCGAAATCCTTATACGAAACCTCACTCATCGTCTGAACATCCTGCAACAGGAAAAATGTTGCAACAAGGTGGGTCAGAACCATAGAAAATGTATCTGGCAAGTGACACTCTGTGGACACTTAGTGGAAAAACTCTAATAACCTATATGCATATTTGGCTGGTGGATTTCAATGTTATTTGCATAAAGCCAACTTTTTCCTAACTCTTTGGAAAACTCTTTCTTTCTCCTATGAGACAATCCCAGCATACACGGTGTCTTTGAGGGACAAGTCCTTATACACTGGGTGTCCTTTCTACCCTTGTTGGCCCATCAAAATTTTACTTGAGAAGTTGGAATGTTGGGATCCTCCGTTGACGTCCTTGATCAGTTGCTCAGAATTATCCGTAACCGGGGACACGGCTAAGTACTTAGTTTTAACACTCTCGAGAGGTTGTGCACTTTCACCACGAGACTCAATCAACCCTTCTGCCCTTGACCCTCATGTAGTGAAAAGGAAAGGAGAAGCTTGAGACGAGACCTTTGGAGAAAAGTCAAGGCAGAGCCATTATACCACATGGCTGCACTGGAAGCATCTTCACTTGGAGAAAACTTTGGTCCCTTTGTTCCTGGGTGGCCGTTCTCAAGTGAACTCTCAGGTAAGAACCCCCACATACCATGGTCCTAAGTATAGTAAACTATCTTAGGTGAAAACCCCCATGAACATGGTCCTGAGTAGACACTCAACTCATACATCCAATCAATCCCAAATCCACCCAGGTGTTTCATTTTATCTTTAGTAGAAATTAGCCTCTTCAATAAAACATCATTTGCATATCTTCAATATTTAAAGTAAGTTATCATAGGATGCTAGACAACTAGTAAAAGGTTATAGTGTGGTTTTCAGCATAGCAATACTATCCAACACATGCTTATAGAAAATACACTAAGTCATGCATAGGTAAAATACATAGGAAATTCATGAGGGTGTGCCACTTGCCTTGGCAACAGGGAGAGCAGGAGTAGCAGTTGCAAAAGTTTCATCTCTCTCCAAAATTTCTAACACATCAAACAAGCCACAATAAACCTGCAATCATACCAAAATCTTTTTAAGGAAAAGTATGCCACACATGATATGCAAAAGTACTCTAAGGAAATATGACATGCATGATGTGCAAAACAACTTGAGGAACATGGACAAAATAACTTAATCAAGTTGTCTAGGTCAAGGTCAAAGGTTGGACAAAATAAATTTGCTATAAATCAACTTGAATAAGTTGTATGGCTGCTCCAAGTCTTCACATGTTTGGTCTTAACAGAATCTTCAACTCCCTGGTAGTGTTATTGATCTTCAGTTAGCACTCGAAGGATTTTGTCATAAACACTAAGGACTAGGTTTATATCCAAAGTGAAAGAGGGATAGGAAGAGTAGAAAAGATAGAGAGAAAGACTTAGAGAATATAGGTGGTTGGTCTTCTTGAAGTTCCTCTTGATTTTCTTCTAACTGCTTTTACTTCTTGGAGATGCTTCTGGAGTCTGTTTTCTTGGCTAAGTCCTTCGTTGTCCTTCTAGTTTCATGTTGAGCATCCCAAGGATAGCAAATGCCACATCTTCTTGTCCTTCATGGTTTTTCACTAGTTCTAACTTGGTGATTTTCAAATTGGAGGGTCCAAAGGGCTACCGTACAATCCATCAATTTTTTCTAAGGACAAGTTAACACAAATAAAGTGACTAAATAATTTCTTAGGAAAGCACACCATTTATAGTTACCAAAATTTTTCTAAGGGATTATAATGGACAGAATAACTTAACGAATTTTCCTAAGGCAAGTTTGATGATGTTGGGATGCTAAAAAATTTCTAAGTACTTCTATGCATCTCAACTTTTTCAAAATATCACTAAGTTAAAGTATAGCTCGAAAAGCTGAAAAAAATAATTTTTAAGCATTAAAAATAATTAAGAATCCTCCTAAAAGGAGGATAAATACAAATAAATAGAAATTCGCAAAACAATAATCTACAAAAATATTTTGATGGTTCCTACGGCCAGGTATTAACCATACAAAGTCATAGCAATTGGATTTGCCCAAAAATAATTTTTAAAACTCAAGTTAAGTCAAATTTACTTAAACAAACAAATTTAAAATTTGAACCAATTTTAATTTGTCAAAACATAATTTTAACTATGCCAAAAGTTTATACAAGTCCTAAGCTTTCCAAAAATATAAAGTTTGCAAAAATTGGATAAGCCATTAAAAAGTTATGATGATTTTAATCTTTATGGTCTTTTCTGCAAAACTGCCGGTCTTCGGTTGACTGTTGACTCTGACCGCTGACGTGGCGATGACGAAGCGCTGACTGGCTCGGTTGACTACGAATTTTGACCAAAAATCAAGTTGCTCGGATGGAAAAATAATCTATATGAAAGTTGTAGATAATTACGTGATCTATCTAACTATCACAGTTATATCATAAGTGGATGAATAGATTGGTCACAAATCGCAAAATACCTTTCTGGTCTTGACCAAATGAGGTGAGGTTTGGGGCAAAAGAAAGGTTTTGATCAGGGGAACAACTTTCGTTTTCACGGCCCGAAGATTTGAGATTGTTTTCTTCTCCGAAAATCATCAAACACAATCTGTATTGTATAGAAAAGTCCGTACGTCAAAACAAAAAGTGTTCAACAACAAAGTTGTAAATAAGGGTTAGATCTACCTTCTCACCGGAGGAATTTCGATTTGAAGAACCGAGCGCGAAGAGATTTAAGAAATACGACTTCAGATTTGAAGGATAGCGAGTCGAAATTCTTGCTCCACGGTTGATGAAAAGAGTTGTGGTTTCCCGGGATGGAAAGGTATTGAGGAGATCTTCAACAATGCTTCACGTTCCATCGCGATTCGAGATGATCTTGGTCGTCAAACCAACGAAATACTATTTCGCTGATTAGGGTTTCGGTGGAACGAAAAGGGGAAGAGAGATGACGGCGGCTATAGGGGTTTATATAGGCCAAGGGTCGGTGGAAAAGATTGGCCTCGAAGTTATCAACGCGTAGGATCAAGCGGATCCAGATTTGGAGTTATATTTGTCAAGATATTCGTGTTTAAGTGGAAAGGGTTTGGAAAACCTAAATTTTCCTGGAATTTCCATCGGGTTGAACCCGAGTTGGTTCGACTGGCTGGCTCGGCTTCTTGTTGGGCCGGCCGGTTGGCCCGTTCCTCTCTTTTTTTCTGAAAACTTTTATAACTTTTGTTTTAAAAGTCCAAACCAACTCAAACCAGTTTCTAAAATTTTGTAAAATCAAAATCTATCTTTTAGAACTGTCAAATACACTTTTACAAAACATTTCAAAATTTGAATTTTAAAATGTATAAAGGTTTATTTGACACATTCATGTCGATTTTAAAAATAGGGTTTTAAATAAAATCATGTGTGGTTTATTAAAGGCAAACAAAATACCACAAATGTAAATATTCTAACATAACTTATTTTAGACATATATTTCCAATAAAATACAATAATCAAATCAAACACACAAAAAATATAATAAAAAGGTTTGGCAATATTCTAGAAATCAAAAATATTATATAGGGCATAATAAGGCTCATTCATATTATTTTACCAAATATGTTTTCAAGTGGGAATAATATTCCAACTTTTGAAATTTCAAATGCATACAAGACAAGAAGATGATGAATGCATGCATGATTTTTCTTTTCAAATCAAAATACACATAGTTTTCGAAAGTTTTAAATTTTTCTGATTTTTCAACTTTTTGAAAAACCTGGGATGTTACATGCTGCGAGTGGGCATGAAAATTTTAGATGGTAATAATAATGAACCAGAACAACAACATTTTACTGGAAGCATTTATGATCCAGCAAACTGGCGTCCTTTAGATGATAAAGCAAGAGATATTTTAGTGTAAAAGGGTCCAGATAAGAGAACAAAATCTTGATCTTCCTTTAGATAATGATTCTAGGCATTTTGCATATTATCATTATTCCAAAACATTAAGTGGGGAAGTCCATGATCGAGAATGGCTGGTATATTCTAAGCATGTTGACAAGGTGTTTTCGTTTTGTTGTAAGCTTTTCAAGTCCAATAAATACAAGAGTGCATTAGCAACCGATGGATTTAGGGATTGCAGACACCTTACTGTGAGGATAAATGAGCATGAATATAGTGTTGAGCATATTAGAATGAGTTGAGAATACGACTAGAAAAGGGTCAACCCATTGACAAAGATTTGCAACAGCAAATCGCAAAAGAAAAAGAATGCTTGAAACGATTTTTGCAAAGAATAATTTATGTTGTAAAATATCTAGGAAAACGTAATTTAGAATTTCGAGGATCTGGTGAGAAGCTTTATGATGCTAACAATGGTAATTTTTTAGTGACTGTTAAGTTGATTGCAGAATTTGACTTGGTAATGCAAGATCATCTTAGGAGCATTGAAAATAATGAAACTCACTATCGTTATCTTAGTCATAAAATTCATAACGAGTTGACCTCTCTTTTAGCATCTAGTGTTACAAGTTCTATCATAAACATTGTTAAAGAGGCCAAATATTTCTCTGTCGTCCACTAGTACCGAACGACACATCGGAAACAGAACAAAACCCCCATAGGAAACGGAGAAACAGTCTGTGTCCCCGCCCTCGATATTGATGTGAAGAGCTTAATGGCAACGGAGTTGATAAACCGTTGCCCTAACATGGGCAACGGTTGTTATATTAGATCACTGATATGTTTCACATTAGAAACAGAGTTTTGCTAATCACCGTTTCTAATAAGGGTTACAGAAAAACAAAAACAAAAAACACGGTGACGGGTGATGTCTACGTGTGCTTCTATTCTTGTAGACAGTGTTGGGCCTCCAAGAGCAGAGGTTTGTAGAACAGCAGCAAGTTTCCCTTAAGTGAATCACCCAAGGTTTATCGAACTCAGGGAGGTAGAGGTCAAAGATATCCCTCTCAAGCAACCCTGCAATTAAGATACAAGAAGTCTCTTGTGTCCCCAACACACCCAATACACTTGTCAGATGTATAGGTGCACTAGTTCGGCGAAGAGATAGTGAAATACAAGTAATATGGATGATTATAAGTAGTAATTGCAATCTGAAATAAAGATGGCAGCAAGCAAACATGTAGCAGAACTTGTTGTAAACGGTGTTTCAATGCTTAGAAACAAGGCCTAGGGATCATACTTTCACTAGTGGACACTCTCAACAATGATCTCATAACTGAATAAGTAAAAGCTACTCTTAAACACTCTCTTGTTGGATAACAAACACCATTCATTGTGTAGGGCTACAAAAGCACACCTCAAGCCGGAGTAAACAAGCGCCACAACGTCATAAAGGAATCACACACGGTGCACACACTGTCACCTTTACACCGTGGAGAGTACCGGAGTTCATATTAAAGTAACCTATAGAGTGCATAATAGATAAAGAGTAACATCTACATATTCAACTAGATTAGCACAACTGAACACAAGTAAATACTGCTCGGGATTATTCTCCTTCTTGATAACAAGAGTACTACGTGTAGGGCTGCAAAAGCACACCTCAAAGTCTGAGTAAACAAACACCACATTCCCAAGAATAAGCCATGATAAATGTCTAAATTATTCATAGAGTCACACAAGTACCCACACTGTCACCTTGATACCGTGTTGTCACAATGACTCCAGAAACTAGACAAAATCACTTGAGTAGCATAAACATTATTAATGTATTCAGCGATACTAGCAATACACATGATCACATAAAGATCACACCATGGGAGAGAGAGATGAACCACATAGCTACCGGTAGAGCCCTCAGCCTCGGGGGAGAACTACTCCCTCCTCATCATGGGAGTCAGCAGCGGCGATGAAGATGGCGGTGGAGTCGATGGAGATGACTCCGGGGGCAATTCCCCGTCCCGGCAGCGTGCCGGAACAGAGATTCTGTCCCCCGAAACTTGTCGTCGATGGCGGCGGCGCTGCGGAACTCTTCTGGAAATATGACTTGGTTTTTAGGGTTTTCGCGTCTGAGGAATATATAGGCGAAGGGGCAACGTCGGTGGAGCCGAGGGGCCCACACCACCAGCTGGCGCGGCAGGGGCCCACCGCGCCGGGTGTGGTTTGGCCACCTCGGCGTCGTCTCCTTCGGACTCCGTGACGTGCTGGAAAAATAGGGACGTGGCCTTTTGTTTCGTGCAATTCCGAGAATATTCGCAGAAGTACTTTTCTGAAACCAAAAACAGCAGAAAACAGGGAACTGGCACTGTGGCATCTTGTTAATAGGTTAGTCCCAGAAAATGCATAAAAGTGATATGAAGTGTATATAAAACATGTAGCAAATGGTATAATATAAGCATGGAACATCAGAAATTATGGATACGTTGGAGACGTATCAAGCATCCCCAAGCTTAGTTCTACTCGTCCTCGAGTAGGTAAAACGATAACAACAAATAATTTCTGAGGAGACATGCTTTCACACAATCTTGATCAATATATTGCAAGGCTCATGTCATGAATGAAGTGACTCAAAGCAATGGTCTATAGTTTGCTAACAATAGATAAAGAGTAAACAATGAATCATATAAGCAAAAACTTTTCATGAATAGTACTTTCAAGACAAGCATCAAAAAGTTTTGCATAAGAGGTAACTCATAAAGCAATAGATTCAAAGTAAAAGGCATTGAAGCAACACAAAGGATGATTAAGTTTCAGCATTGCTTTCAACTTGTAACATGTATATCTCATGGATAGTTGTCAACATAAAGCAATATAACAAGTGCAATAAGTAAACATGTAAGAATCAATGCACACAAAGTTGACACAAGTGTTTGCTTCTAAGATAGAAAGGAGTAGGTAAACTGACTCAACATAAAGTAAAAGATAGGCCCTTCGCAGAGGGAAGCAGGGATTAAATCATGTGCTAGAGCTTTTTAAGTTTTCGAAAGCATATAGAGAGCACAAAATAAGTATTTGAGAGGTGTTTGTTGTTGTCAACGAATGGTAGTGGGCACTCTAACCCCCTTGTCAACCAGACTTTCAAGAGCGGCTCCCATGAAGGACGTTATCTCTACCAGCAAGGTAGATCATCCCTCTTCTCTTTTGTTTACACATGTATTTTAGTTTCTTTATAGATGACACTCCTCCCAACCTTTTGCTTACACAAGCCATGGCTAACCGAATCCTCGGGTGCCTTCCAACATTCACATACCATGGAGGAGTGTCTATTTGCAAATTAAGTTGCTTACTGATAAATCAGGGCAAAACATGTGAAGAGAATTATTAATGAAAGTTGTAATTAATTGGGGCTGGGCACCCCGTTGCCAGCTCTTTTTGCAAATTATTGGATAAGCGGATGTATATGCCACTAGTCCATTGGTGAAAGTCTGTCAGAAGTAAATGACAAGATTGAAAGATAAAACACCACATACTTCCTCATGAGCTATAAAACATTGACACAAATAAGGAGTAATAAAGTTTTGAATAGTTTAAAGGTAGCACATGAAATATTTACTTGGAATGGCAGGAAATACCACATAGTAGGTAGGTATGGTGGACACAAATGGCATGGGTTTTGGCTCAAGTTTGGATGCACGAGAAGCATTCCCTCTCAGTACAGAGTTTAGGCTAGCAAGGTTGTTTGAAGCAAACACAAGTATAAACCGGTACAGCAAGAATCACATAAAAACATATTGCAAGTATTATAAGACTCTACACTGTCTTCCTTGTTGCTCAAACATTTTACCAGAAAATATCTAGACCTTAGAGAGAACAAATATGCATCCCAAGTCTCAACAAGCTCTACGGTAGTTCTCCACTACTAGGCTTTAACTACATGATGCAAGAGCTTAAACATGATCTACTTGAGAGCTCAAAACAATTGCAAAGTATCAAATCGAAACAAGACAATGATCTACAAGAATGCATATGTCTTTTCCAATACCAACTACTACATGTAGCATTTTCTTTCTTCCAAACAAACACCAATCAATTTATTTAAACATAAACTCTCCAAATGATAATATAATGCAGCAAGAGAGTATTTATAAACAAGTGCTAACAGCTCGAAGAGATGCATGAAAAACAGGAGCTAAAAGCACTGCAGTAGCTAGTTAAGAATACTCAACAAATATAAGTGAAGAACATGAGTATTCACATGAAAAAGCGGAGCGTGTCTCTCTCCCACACAAGGATTGCTAGGATCCGAATTTATTCAAACAAAACAAAAATAAAAGCACACAGACGCTCCAAGTAAAGCGCATAAGATGTGAAAGAATTAAAATATAGTTTCACTAGAGATGACCTGATAAGTTGTTGATGAAGAAGGGGATGCCTTGGGCATCCCCAAGCTTAGACGCTTGAGTCTCTCTGAATATGGTTGGGATGAACCACGGGGGCATCCCCAAGCTTAGGCTTTTCACTCTTCTTGATCACATAATATCACCCTTCTCGCTTGATCCTTGAAAACTTCCTTCACACCAAACTCAAGACAGTTCTCATTAGAGGGTTAGTGCATAATCAAAAATTCTCATATTCTGTAATGATACAATCATTCCCAAAGCTTCTGGACATTAGCTACAGCCACCAATGCTTTGTGGAGCAAAGAAATCCACACAAACACAGTAAAAGAGCGAATGCAAAACAAAAGGCAGAATCTGTCAAAAACAGAACAGTCTGGAATGACGAATTTTTTCGAGGCACTTAAGTTGCTCAGATGGACTGGCCAATAATGAAAGTTGCGTACATATCTGAGGAAGATGCGTGATTTTTTCAGAATTTTTGAATTTTCTACAGGGAGAAAGCTCAAATTCGTGACAGCTAAAAATCTGTTCTGCGCAGAAATCCAAATCTTGCATCAACTTTCAATAAAACTTTACTTGGCACAACAATGCAATAAAATAAAGATACAAAGGAGTTGCTACAGAAGTAACAACACCTTGACTCAAAAAAAAAAAAAAAAATAACAGAAAATAAAAACAATGGGTTGTCTCCCATAAGCGCTTTTCTTTAAAGCCTTTTAGCTAGGCATAGTGATTTTTATGATGCCACATAAAGATGAGAGTTGAAACATAAAAGAGAGCATCAAGAAGCATATATAAAACATGTTTAAATCTAACACTCTTTCTATGCATAGGAGTCTTGTAAGAAAACAAGTCAATGAAGAACAAAGTGACTAGCATAGAAAGCAAAACAAGTGTAACTTCAAAAATTTCAACATAAAGAGAGAAGACTTAATATTATTGTGATATATGAAATCGTGTCTCCCTCTCTCATAAGGACCAGTAGGTCTTAAAGTACCCAGCAAATAAAAGCAAATCAAGAGAAAGCTCAAAACATTCATCATAAAGAGAGTTTAGTAACATGAAGATTTCTATAACCATACTTTCCTCTCTCAAAATAATTTTCAGCGGCATCATGAATAAACTCAACAATATAGCTATCACATAAGCATTCTTATCATGATCCACATGCATAAAAGTATCATTACTCTCCACATAAGCATGAACATTATCATTAGTAATAGTGAGAGTAAAAGTATCACATCCATCATTGTAATCATCAAAATTGGAGGCATAGAATAATCAATGAATTTTATCCTCAATAGTAGATGGACTGAAATATCATATTCATCATTGTAAACATCATATATAGGAGGCATATCATAATCAACATAAACTATATCCTCAATAGTAGGTGGACTGAAAATATCACAATGATTATAATCATCATATATTGGAGGCAAAGTATATCAAAGCAAATTTCCTCCTTAAAGCTTGGGGGACTAAAAATATCATATTCATCACAACCAGCTTCCCCAAGCTTAGACTTTTCCATAGCATTAGCAATAATGGTGTTCAAAGAATTTATAGTAATACCATTGCTACCATCATGCAAACAAGCCTCCATAGGTTTTTTAATTTTCTCTTCAAAAGCATCATGTCCTAATTCAATATAAAGTTCATAAAGATCTCTAATTTTTTTGTTGTTTTCCATTAAGCCTAACTAGTGAAAATAAAAACAAGAAACAAAAAGAATAATTGCAGAATCTAAAGGAAATAACTTCGAGCACTCACACACTAGCAACAATACTAGAAAATAGCTTTGTAGCCAGAGGATGTGAATACCTTTTACCTTACCTCCCCGGCAACGGCGCCAGAAAATAGCTTGATGTCTACGTGTGCTTCTATTCTTGTAGACAGTGTTGGGCCTCCAAGAGCAGAGGTTTGTAGAACAGCAGCAAGTTTCCCTTAAGTGAATCACCCAAGGTTTATCGAACTCAGGGAGGTAGAGGTCAAAGATATCCCTCTCAAGCAACCCTGCAATTAAGATACAAGAAGTCTCTTGTGTCCCCAACACACCCAATACACTTGTCAGATGTATAGGTGCACTAGTTCGGCGAAGAGATAGTGAAATACAAGTAATATGGATGATTATAAGTAGTAATTGCAATCTGAAATAAAATGGCAGCAAGCAAACATGTAGCAGAACTTGTTGTAAACGGTGTTTCAATGCTTAGAAACAAGGCCTAGGGATCATACTTTCACTAGTGGACACTCTCAACAATGATCTCATAACTGAATAAGTAAAAGCTACTCTTAAACACTCTCTTGTTGGATAACAAACACCATTCATTGTGTAGGGCTACAAAAGCACACCTCAAGCCGGAGTAAACAAGCGCCACAACGTCATAAAGGATCACACACGGTGCACACACTGTCACCTTTACACCGTGGAGAGTACCGGAGTTCATATTAAAGTAACCTATAGAGTGCATAATAGATAAAGAGTAACATCTACATATTCAACTAGATTAGCACAACTGAACACAAGTAAATACTGCTCGGGATTATTCTCCTTCTTGATGAACAAGAGTACTATGTAGGGCTGCAAAAGCACACCTCAAAGTCTGAGTAAACAAACACCACAATTCCCAAGAATAAGCCATGATAAATGTCTAAATTATTCATAGAGTCACACAAGTACCCACACTGTCACCTTGATACCGTGTTGTCACAATGACTCCAGAAACTAGACAAAATCACTTGAGTAGCATAAACATTATTAATGTATTCAGCGATACTAGCAATACACATGATCACATAAAGATCACACCATGGGAGAGAGAGATGAACCACATAGCTACCGGTAGAGCCCTCAGCCTCGGGGGAGAACTACTCCCTCCTCATCATGGGAGTCAGCAGCGGCGATGAAGATGGCGGTGGAGTCGATGGAGATGACTCCGGGGGCAATTCCCCGTCCCGGCAGCGTGCCGGAACAGAGATTCTGTCCCCCGAAACTTGTCGTCGATGGCGGCGGCGCTGCGGAACTCTTCTGGAAATATGACTTGGTTTTTAGGGTTTTCGCGTCTGAGGCAATATATAGGCGAAGGGGCAACGTCGGTGGAGCCGAGGGGCCCACACCACCAGCTGGCGCGGCAGGGGCCCACCCGCGCCGGGTGTGGTTTGGCCACCTCGGCGTCTCTCCTTCGGACTCCGTGACGGTGCTGGAAAAATAGGGACGTGGCCTTTTGTTTCGTGCAATTCCGAGAATATTCGCAGAAGTACTTTTCTGAAACCAAAAACAGCAGAAAACAGGGAACTGGCACTGTGGCATCTTGTTAATAGGTTAGTCCCAGAAAATGCATAAAAGTGATATGAAGTGTATATAAAACATGTAGCAAATGGTATAATATAAGCATGGAACATCAGAAATTATGGATACGTTGGAGACGTATCAACGGGCTGTGCCGTCGATGGAGCCCGCTCCATGCGACTTGACGGCCACCCAGTCGTCACCGTATTCCTGTACGCTCTGCTTTACAAAAGTTCATCGGTGCGCGTGGTTGGAGCTCTGCTCCTATGTCCTCACGGCGCCAGATGAACATCGATTGTCTTCATCCTGCTGCACAAAATGTAATGCTCCTGGTGACGGCACCATGTATGGAGCCCCTCTCTAGGTATTCATGGCTACGGCATCATCACCAAGCATCCACCAAGCCCTTGACACAACGAATATTCTTTGTTTAAAACAGCAAACAAAGCTAATAAACATAGCCAATAAGCAGTAAACAGAGCAAAATACATAGCTAACTAGAGGGAAATAACATAGCAAAGTGTAGTGAGATAAGTAGCTTTCAGAGCGAAATAAGTAGCTAACAGAGTAAATACATAGCTGAGCATAGCTAACTAATAGAGCAAACCAAGCTAAATAAGTAGCTAACAGAGCAAATACATAGCTAACATAGCAAAATAAGTAGCTGACTGAGCAAATACATAGCTGAATAGAGCTAACTAACAGAGCAAACTGATCTAAATAAGTAGCTAACATAGCAAATGCATAGCTAAATAACAGAGCAAACCAAGCTAAATAAGTACTCTAACAGAGCAAATACATAGTAAAAAGAGCGTTCATTTACCTTAGGCGAGGCGGGGTCGCTTTCCGTTACGGATTGCGTCCCAGGCGCCGGAGCACTGTCAGAGTAGAAGTCAGTGGAGACCTCATCCTCCTCGAACACAGGAGCGTCTTCCTCCTCCTCCTCCACCGCCGCCGCCACCGCTGCCGCCGCCATATCTGGCCCAGGGCCCTGGCTACGGAGAAGAGACCGGTGTATAGCCGCCCGGAGCTACGAACAACGCCTCTTCGGTGGCGGAGATGCGGACAACTTTATCCATCGCAGATGCCCGAATGACACTGTCGGCGCGCTCGCGCTCAAAGGCGGTGCGAGAGAGGAGGAGACCGACCTCCAGATCTTAGTCCTCATCGTCCGAGGAGGACGAGATCTGGGCATCAGGGGGCCGCCGCCGCTGTGTATCCGTTGTGGATTTGATGGCTCCGCAAGAACTCGCGACCTTGCTCGCGATGGACCTCGTTCCAGTTGTCGTGGAGGTTCAGCTCCGGTTGGCGCCTCTGAGGGTTGGCGGAGGAAGATGCTCTATCCTGAACTCCGTCGGCGCCGGAGGGGTTCGCAATCGATGGAGTGAAGTAGGTGGAGAAAGTGTGCAGCTAGGGTTAGGATCTGGGATAGTGAGAGTGAGAGTGAGATACACTGGAGTATGTAATATTTATACGGGCACCGCTTAATGGGCCTTCACATGGGAAATGGAGACTGCCATAACTCCATATCTGTTGTGGACTTATCCGCAACAGAGTTGTTTTCTCCTCCGTTGCCCATATATGAGCAACGGAGCTGTTTTCCACATCCTTTACCATTGTGGCAGGCCCATCGACACCGACTAGCACGCGAAACTCATTCTTCTGTCGCCTAACTCGTGCCGTTTCAATAGAGGGGTATCCGATGTGTCGTTCTGTACTAGTGATCCTTGATTGCACTCAGGATGTGAGTCAGGGGAGCAAATGACTCTACTTGTTCGATGTGTCAGTCTGCCAAGTAAAAAAAATCAAATTGAAGAGTTCTTTCTAGCGTTCCTAAGGTTGGCGACACATCCAGTTTGGGTCTTTTTAATGATTTTCTTGATGTGTGGATGTATTTTGGTCTTAATATTGACGACGTGAGAGGACAAGGTTATGACAATGGTCCAAACATGAAAGGGAAAAATCAAGGGGTGCAAACACACGATTACGTAATATAAATCCAAGAGCGTTACGATGCTCGGTTGCTAAGCTGATCCGGGGAATTATGCACTATGCGTTGGGCTTTCGCTAATCCTGACATTATAAAGAATCTCTTCTCTATTTGGATTCCATCATTTCAGAAACCTGATAGAGCATGCGCTATCCTCCACCTACTATGATCAGGCTAGATTGGGACATCTCTTTCTGGATATCAAATACCAGCTTATCATGGAGTTTAATGACTATGTAGTTGAATTTTGCCCAAGGGCGTGTAATAAGCCTGCTGATTGTTTAGCAGCCATTGGTTTGAGGGAGTCACAGAGAGACCAACTCTTGTGGTTGTCGGACTACCCGAACGATGTAGCTTGTTTGGTGACCGACGATTTAGTCGTGTCCTAATGGAATGCTTGCGTTCCGTCAAAAAAAAACAAACCTGATGGGATTTGGTAACGGTGGGTGTGGTGGCAGTTATCGGGACAGTTTGGTGGACGCGGAGTGACGCTTGCTTTGAAAACAAATGATTTCTTACCCTTTTGTACTTAGTCGTCTTGTGGCTTATTGGTTGAACTCGTGGTCCATTATGCAGATAAAATAGGAAAGAGCAGATTCACTGAAGTGGGAAACAAAAAAAATTCGATCAAGTAGCAAATGAAGTTTTCAACGCCGCGAAGGATCCGTCCCAGCGGACCATCACCGTCGTAGTCGCATGGCCGTCCAAACTTCACGATGTCGAATATCCCGGGCCGCCCAGTCCTTAGGCCGGGCATACTTGATCCAATTTACGAGTGATACAGGACAGCAACTTGAAAATCGCGAGGTGATATATCACCCATCAGGGGTGGAGCTGCATGGCTCTAGGGTGATGCACAGGCATCAGGGTACATGAGATATTACTTGAGAAATTACCTTGAAAAACAGTCTGTGCACCACGCAAATCTTGATAAAATGCACCCAGGTGACTAAATGCACCAGGTTCAGTTTTAGTCTAGCTCCGCCCTGATCACCATGGAGGACGGCAAAGTAGCACCTTCCTGCACACGTGAAGTGATTCCAATGGCCAGTGCACGTGCCAAATGGTACAAGGTCTCCTTAGCTCAACTTTAAATAGTTGGCCGTGCTGGTTTGTGTCTTAGATGTTCTGGCATTTGAAAGAGAAGATACAACATAGCTGGCATTGTTTCTCTGGCTCTAGCAGTAATGACTCACAGAAAGGTTCGATACCATGAAGCAAAGTGCAATGTTACTGTCTGAATATACTCAGCTTTTTCAGGACATCGTTGTTGATGTGCAGGACAAGAGCCCTGACTTAACTAAGAATTGGTTTGTTAAATGCTGTGTGAATGGACTAACAGAAGGGCTTAGACTCCAGTTGAGACTTACTATACCGACTGAACCCTTCTAGTAGGCCAAGGATATGGAACAAGCTCATCCAGTTAAAAGGGCCTATACCGAGCTAGGCCTGTACATTTCAGAAGCTTCAGAACAGTTAAGGGTCCAAACAATTTCCTGCTCCCGTACCAAAACCACTTCCTGTAACAATAACATTTACCACTAGAGCTCAAAAACTGGAGAATGTTGGCATTGTGGAGATGCATGGGCACATGGACACAAAATGTAAACATAACCCGTACTGCATGCAATGCAGGAACAAACAGAAGAACCACGGGAACCTAAGAAGAACCGACCACCGAGCAACAACAGACAGAGCAAAGCAGCTAAAGCTCAACTGATGCTTGTTTCAGGCTTTCAGCTCTAGCCGAAGGGTTCATAACTTCATGCTACTTCTCCCACGTAGCTGTGTTGATACCGGCAGCAACAGCTCATTTCTTGACATGAATTTTGCCGTCGGAAACTGTTTTATGTCTATAGCACCATAAGTTTCAGTAACGCTGGCTCGAGGGGGACAGTTAGTTTATCCTGTGGTCCGCAGTGATTGTGACTTTGCCATTGGAAAACATGAATTCTCACACACTTTCAGGATCTTGGATATTCCAAATTATGATGTCATGTTAGGATGTGAATGGTTAGCTCAACACAATCCTTGACAATGTTTTTTTTTTTTTTTGATAATCTGTCTTCCACTATTTCAGACAAGCAAAACAAACATGCTGACGTTCGTTCGCAAAAAACAAATACTGAAATTCGAACTATTGATTCAGACCAACTACACAGTTTACCCGAAAAAAGGGGGCAACTGATATGATGCAAATTTATTCTCTACAGTTACCTGTTCAAGAACAAATTCTATACCAGTCATTGCTAGAATTCATGACTAATTTCAGAATGTTTCTCTGAACCTCAAGGGTGACCTCCTAGCAGTGAATCTGACAACACAATCCATTGAAAGAAGGGTATGTTCCTCCTCTGATTAGGCCTTACATAGTGCGTTTAAACAACAGAATGAGTTGGAACAACAAGTTCATCAAAAGCTAATGCACGAAAAGGCGATTAAAAAGAGGGCAAAGTCCACATGCCTCTTCATGATTCTTTTAAAGGAAAAGGACACTACATATAGGCTTGGTGTGGATTTTAGGACATTGAATGCACAAAGTATTAAAACAAGGAGTTATTAGAAGACTTGCTTGATGAGTTTGCCTGGATATAAAATTTTCACCAAATTGGATGATCCGGCACATTGCTGAATTGCTGCACCGGAAGCAAATACAACCAGCGACAGAGAGTAGCTCCAGCAAATTAAACTATCCTATTTCTTCACATTACTACAACACAACCGTTCTTTTGATCCCACACTCCACAGCAACAGCACATAACGAACTTTCCGTTGGATAAAATTCATAGTTTCTCGGACATCCTGCGCAGCAGCGCGGCTGCAAATGGTTCTCCTCGTGTTCCTCCATTGGGTTCTTGGTGAGCCATGCTTGAGCAGCTTCCAGATCAGGGACACCGGCGCGCCGGACTGTTTCCAGCTCTCAGCGTCGGCGGTCTTGAATCGGTCCAGGAGCAGCGCGTGCATCCCGATGCTCCGTGCGGGGACATAGTCCTTGCGAAAGCTGTCGCCTATGTGGAGTGCCTCTTCTGGTGCGACGTTCCCCGCCATTTCCAGCGCGATCTTGTAGATCATTGGGTCAGGCTTCTCTACCAACAATGCCCGAGAACACCCCAAAGTCCCATTCCGAGCCCTAAGTGCAAAACTAGACATGCATCAGGCAGATCCTTTTACAAGGACAACAAATGGTTAAAAAGGCAGTAACTGTCATGTGTAATTGTTTTGTAAACTGTCACGTGTAGTGTGATCAAACCTGATTCAACCCAATGCAGGCAAAATGACCTCTTTGTAAACGATACTCTGCATTGCTGACGATCCCAACTGTGATCCCCTTTTCTCTCAGCCCTCTCATGAAGGGCTGTGCATCAGGAAACACCGAGTGGTGCAGAGGACCCGAAGGCAGAATAAATACGTTTGAAGACTTTCTCAAATGTCTCATCATAATCATAGCCGGCCTGTAGTACACCGAAACAATCAGATCACTGGGAGCATAAAAGGGGAAATGGTATTCCTGAAAGCTCCATATTAGCAAAAAAATTGATTTACCTGACGAACGATCCTTGACACAAATCCGCCACCATTCGATCGGTTGGCATCTTTGCTGCAAACCCAAAGCATGGATATTTTCTGGCCATCTCAGTGTATGCAGCTTGAAGCCTTCGTGCATTCGGTTATAATCGGGGCATGGCTTTCCAGCAGACTTAGCTGCCATACAGTAGTAATCACCAAGCCGGCCTTTGTAAGCAAGCAGCAGTGCCAGTCACATCAACAGTGACCAGCCGTAATTTCGAAAGGAGTGACATGTTTGATGACGATCTGAACTACAACCTTTGTTATACTATCTGTCAGCAAAGCCAAATACAACATGATTTGACTATATGCATTAGCAGCTAAGCAGACGACCCACATATACGGCATGCACTGCACTGGGGTTTAACAACATGCATGAAAGCTGAAAGGACAGCAGTTTAACCTTAAACTAAATCTTCAACACCAGAAATTAAATTTGTATTAGCAAACCCCTCCCTGTCAACTACAATCCAATTTTGTTTTGCCTTGTCCAACTAATATCAAAGCAATGGTGTAACCTGAGATAAATTTAGAAAGGGAGTAGCTAGTGTGCAAAATTTGCAGTGCTAAGCTAAATGATCAGCATAGAATTGATCCATTGTAATGGCAGGAAATCAAATCACACTAGAGCAGGGGAACAAAGTAGAAAAAGCAGCAACTAAATATAACCAATCACATCATAACTCAGATACAATAACGAGGACAACAAAAATGAATGCGCCTATAAGCAGAGTAACTAGAACACTTCGCACTCCACTAAAATTTGATGAACTGAAGGAAAATCTAGTGGCTAATGCAGAGCATTATTGCATTGTTGGATCCCTACCACTAAGATTAGATGCCATTTCTTAATAATTTCATAGTACTAAGCAAGTCAGGTCGGCTCAGAAGTCAAAACAAGATATAGTGACAGAAAGGGCAGTGCCTAATTCCACCACATCCAAAACGAATCTCTTCCGGTGCCATTACCTGAGGCAAGGATCAAGCTACCTCTCCGGTAACCAAGAATGCCTGCAAGAACAGCACAACGGAGAAGATCCGCCCAGGAATCAGCGACAGTCCGAACATCGCAAGATCCTATATTTTCGCACAAGAACACGGGGGGAACCGATAAATAAACAAATAATCCAAGCAAGATGTTACCTCTCAACCCAATCCCGCGATTGCTGCGGCTAGGATCGAAAAAGAAAAGAATCTATGCAGGTCGCAGCGTTCAGGTTTTGGGCTGAGATCTCAACAACGGAGAGGGGAAGCTGATTCTTCCCCGTTTGGTGTGGGAGTGGGCGGGGCTGGGAGTTGGGATTCTGCTTGTTGCTCGCCGGCTTTAAGTATTGGGATGGGGGAGTGCAAATCTGTGGAATTTGGAGCAGAATACCGGCGGTGCTGGTCCACGGTTTTGTTGCTTCATCGGGTTTGTGGCTAAGCAGCGGAAAAACGGAGTGTTTGGAAGAGATAGGTGTCATGTCAGCAATGGACCAGCTGCATCCTGGAGTATAATATGTTATGGATATTTCAATGTGGATTATATACGCACTGAAATGAGTGAATTTTGGAGCACGGGTTTCATGAAGCTCTTTTTTTTGGAAAAAAATATTTAATCGACATTTTAAAGTTTCAACAAATTCTAGAAAATCCTAAATGATGACAATGATGAATTCTACTATTATGAAAATTTCCAGCCCAAAATAGTTTGTATTCCAGCCTACACAAAAATGACAAATTTTGACAAATGTGATATTTTTTATTTTGCACGGTTCACATCTCGCATCAAAAAATTTGTCATTTTTACACATACCAAAAACATAATATTTTGATTTTTTTGGACACGGTAGAAATAAGCATGATCTGTCTAGGATTGTTTTTACAATTTTCGAAACTTAGAAATATGCTTTTTGAATATTTCAAAAAAGAGCTCCGTGGAGCTTGTCGTCCAAATCACCGCACTCGTGAAAAACATACTCCTATAACGTCTTATAATTCGGAATTGGATTTGGCTAATTCTTTGGATGCTTGAAATTTGAACTCAATGAAATAGCTGATTTTTCACACAGATTTGTTTGTTTTCTCTCTAATTGTTACATGTGACACGCATGCTCGAAAAATGTCAAAGGGGAGACATTTGGTGGACTTCACTTGCGATAAGTGAGATATTGTGTGGTGGCCCGGCGACGATATTGAGGTCGTTGTAGCTTCGTTCTTTAGGACGATGGGCCTACGAAGCCGGATATGCAACGACTTATGGCGAGAGGTGGTTGCAGCCCACGGTTGCTGCTCCATGGCAGCACAATAGCCTTAGCTAGTTGAGCAGTGGCGGCCTAGCCGCTCTGCTCTCTGCAACGTAATTTGAGAGTGATGCAGGACTTCATGATGTGGCTGACCGTGGCCCGACTTATTTGACGGCGGCAGCCTTCATGATCGACGATGATGCGGAGGCTAGATCTCGAGGTGGTGATGGCCTCTCTGAGGCGGTGGAATTGGATGCCCCTCCACCTCCAGATTGGGTTGGATCGAGCTCATCAGGTGCTACACGCGACGCCAAGTCATGCTTGTCGTCGGCAGGTGTTACGCACACTGACTCGGGTGGAGGCGCCAAGTAGTGTCTGCTGCCGGCAGGTGCTACACATGGTGTCTCCTATAGAGACGACAAATCATGCATGTTGCCGCTAGATTGAAGGTGGTGTGGCAATGAAGGGACACAAGCAATCATGTCAGAGGTGGCTTCAACAACAAGTATGCGCATGTTGGAAACACAAGATCAGCCTATGTCGACAAGCACATCGTCGTGTCCTTACTGAAGGTGGTGGATCGAAACTCGTCTTTGGGGATGAAAATCCCAATGCTGGCGCCACCATTGCCACACGTGCGGTGTTTCCACCGTTTTTGTTTGTTCGTTTCTTTATGATAGGGGTAGTGTTTTTTCTGGTGAGTTGATGTCGCAAGGAACCTGGTTTATGTCTTTGGGTTTTCTTTTCCAGGTCAAATTTGTTTGGATACTAAATTTTACATTATGAATAATAATAGTTGTATGCAATAATCAATGCAGAGACCAGGAGTTATCCTCGTTCTAGAAAAAATACAAACAGTGCACTTGTAAGTACACGTGGTGTATCGATACATGCAAGGTGCACTTGTGTTTTTGTTTGAACTTCTCATGTTTATGATTGTATTATATATTATTTTCACTTGTCATTTTTGTGTGTACCTAGTATGCTTTTGTGTGTACACTCTCTATAATTATACAGTGTAAGTTTTGTGTTTGTTTGTACTTAAAAACATTATAGAGAAATCGAAATAAAAACATAAAACTAAAGAAAATCAAACATACCCGATGTGTCCACACTAAGAACATCCAGCACGCGGCCCTCGTGTTGGGGTTCACCCCTTGAGTCGGAGTCTGCAGCTAGTGGTACCTTCGGAATTACTTACTAAAAACAACCAAAACCCATACCCGTACAAATCATCTAGTGTGGTACATCGGTTTTCAACTCCTCTTTGGGTTAGGAAGTCATGAGTTTGACTCCGAAGTTCTCCATGTTTCGTTTATAAATTACCTATAAAGTACAGAGGTAAATTTCCTAAAACTATAGCACGGCTGAGATTTGGACCTTGGTATCCTCCTACAAGAGGATGGACATACCATTGGACAAATTCAGAAGATATTAGCAATTGATAACATGCACATTGTTATCTATTAGATAAAATTACATTTGTAAACTCAAATTAAATTTCATCAATATGCCCCCCCCCCCCCCCCCCCCCCCCCCCCCCCCCCCCCAAAAAAAATTTTGGGCCATGTGCGGCCGCACGGGCCTCACTCCCCTAGACCTGGCCCCACTATAAGGAGAACAATTTAGACTAAATGAAACAAAAATCTTAAAAACATGAAATTAGAAAGGTGAAAACCTGACCTAAAATAAAACCATACGAAATTAAGGAAAAATAAAGGCACATCCAAAGAACACACACAAAAGAAAGAACGGAAAAAGAAAATGATACAAATAGACGAAGAGAAAACATGTGATAGTGTACTTAATCTGGCAAAAGAATGTGAATGGTTTTTAGGATTTTCATTGCTTCAACCTAGCAATAATGCTAGCAAAACAAGTTCGCGGACTCATCAATGACTTTGAATATCTATGTGCACGGGTGCTTAGGGCCAAGTACTACACTAATGGTGATATACTGAAGGCTGAACCAAAAACATGATCATCTTCTTACATGGCAAAGTATCCTGGTAGTCCTAACTACTTTCAAGAGAGGATTTATTTTGAGAGTTGGTGATGGGGAAAGTATTAACATCTTGAATGATCCATGGACAGGAAAATTATTTCCCCAAGAGGTGGCGTGGTGTATACGAAGGTAACCTATCTTATTTGTCATTTGACTGATTATTGGGATGAGCAATTGCTTTGAATATTTTTCAGTTCCGTGGATGTTAGACCGATCCTTCAAATTCCACTAAATAACCAAGTATTGAGGATTTTATTGCCTGGGGGCTTCACTAAACATGGTCGGTATACGGTTTGATGCGGGTACTAGCTACAATGGAAGCATCAATTCGGTCCTCACTACTAGAAACAGGAGCATTAGTCCCGGGTGGTAGGGGCCTCTGGTACCGGATTCCCACCCGGGACGCCGGATTCGGGACTAGATCCCCCCCCCCCTAGTCCCGGGTGGCTTACGACCCCGGACTAGAGAGCTCCACGCGGGGCGCTGACACCGCGCGTGGTCGAGGACCTCTAGTCTCGGCTCGTAATATGACCCGGGACTAGAGACCCTTTTTCCGAAATAACTTTTTAATTTTTTTTTTGATTAATAGTTTTGAATTTTTTCTATATTTCAATCTTTGAATTATTTGTCAGTTTAATCTCTAATTGCCCCTCCCAGCACGCTTTGCCCCCATCCTCGCACTACTGATCAAACTTCCCGATCGGTCTCTCCCCTAATATCAAGTCCCAGCACGAGCTTTGCCCCATCCTCGCACTAGTGATCAAACTTCCCGATCGGTCTCGCCCTAATATCAAGTCCCAGCACGCTTTGCCCCCATCCTCGCACTAGTGATCAAACTTCCGATCGGTCACCCATCCTCACACTGCTCCACCCCCAACACGCTTAAAGTTCCTTTCCAATTAGCTTCAAGATTGCACTGATAACATCCTGATAATACTATGGTATCAATCTTATTATCCTCTAGACTTTGATGTCACATGATATTTTTTTGAATTCCAAACCTATATTAACATAAATATTAATGATTAAGTACTAATAGTTTTGAATTCAAATAACAAAAAAAATTAATTTTACATTATTATTGTCATTTTCAATTTAATATGGAAATATTCATATCTTTAAACCTGTAAATCGAAATTCGACAAATAATATGTATAAATCGATCAGAAAAATGATAGGAATCTAAATAATGTGTCCATGTCATCCTTTGCATAAATATTAATGATTAAGTAATAATATTATTAATTCATTTTTTTGTTATTTGTAGAGAAAAATCATATTATTTTTTTGAATTCCAAACCTATGTTAACATAAACATTAATGATTAATTACTAATAGTTTTGAATTCAAATAACAAGAAAATCAATTTTACATTATTATTGTCATTTTCAATTTAATATGGATAAATTCATATCTTTAAATTCGTAAATCGAAATTCGACAAATAATATGTATAAATCGATCAAAAAAATGATTAAGTAAGATTTACGATTAAGTAATAATAATTATAAATTTTTTTGCATAAATATTACTTCAAATTATTAATTCAAAAATTAATTCATTTTTTGCATAAATATTACTTCAAATTATTTTTTGCATAAGTAAGACTAATGATTAAGTACTAATAGTTTTGAATTCAAATAACAAAAAAAAAATTTTACATTATTATTGTCATTTTCAATTTAATATGGAAATATTCATATCTTTAAACCGGTAAATCGAAATTCGACAAATAATATGTATAAATCGATCAGAAAATGGTAGGAATCTAAATATTGTGTCCATATCATCTTTTGCATAAATATTAATGATTAAGTATTAATAATTATTAATTCATTTTTTGTTAGTTGTAGAGAAAAATCATATTATTTTTTTGAATTCCAAACCTATGTTAACATAAACATTATGATTAATTACTAATAGTTTTGAATTCAGATAACAAGAAAATCAATTTTGCATTATTATTGTCATTTTCAATTTAATATGGATAAATTCATATCTTTAAATCCGTAAATTGAAATTCGACAAATAATATGCATAAATCGATCAAAAAATGATTAAGTAAGATTTATGATTAAGTAATAATTATTATTAATTCATTTTTTGCATAAATATTACTTCAAATTATTAATTCAAAAATTAATTCATATTTTGCATAAATATTACTTCAAATTATTTTTTTGCATAAGTAAGATTAATGATTAAGTACTAATAGTTTGAATTCAAATAACAAAAAAATTAATTTTACACTATTATTGTTATTTTCAATTTAATATTGAAATATTCATATCTTTAAACCGGTAAATCGAAATTCAACAAATAATATGTATAAATCGATCAGAAAAATGATAGGAATCTAAATATTGTGTCCATATCATCTTTTGCATAAATATTAATGATTAAATAATAATTATTATTAATTCAATTTTTTGTTATTTGTAGAGAAAAATCATTAATTTTTTTGAATTCCAAACCTATGTTAACATAAACATTAATGATTAAGTACTAATAGTTTTGAATTCAAATAACAAAAAAATTAATTTTACATTATTATTATCATTTTCAATTTAATATGGAAATATTCATATCTTTATTGACATTTTATTTGCATAAAAGAAATTCATTTGATAATTAGAATGATTGAAAGAAAAGGCAAAACAAATTAGCAATTCATTTGTCAAAATGTTTAAACATTTTGCAAATAGAACTCATTTGAATATTCAATATAGCACTGAGAAGATTCACAGTTCATACAATAGAAGCCTCACACACCACACCACACCACACCATCTACTCATCAACATTAATGTCGGACGATCAACATGGCTATTGTAGCCATGTAGCTTCCAGTGCCTCCTAGCAATCTCGAAGCCCAGGCGAGCGTCTAGAGCGGCATACTTCACTTGCTCGTAGCTCAATGGAACATTGCCCCAACCAAATATTAGGTCATCTTCTTATTCTTCCTCCTCGTCCTTCTTCTTGTTCTTCTTCTTGTCCTTCTTCTTCCTCTTCTTCTTCTCAAGATTTGTCCCAATAGTAACATTGGCCAGGTCATAGAGACTCGGAATGGACTTATTGGTGGGGTTCGGGATAACCCGTTGGAGGTCGAACACATACGGAATGTCAATTCCATAGTATCCCAGCATGTGCACATCATTGTGGATAGCCGCGCCACAGAATCTGATGGTGTTGTCCCGCAAGAATTCCTTGAGCAACTGCGGCACTTTATTAGCCCAACATATTTGGAAGACCAAATTCTCGGATGCCGCCGAGAGTTGAAGGACGGCGGCACGCTGATTTTGTCTACCCTCGCGAGGGTTGGTGAACTCGCAGTCCAGCCCCACACCTTGATCGGTGCAGCGTCCAGGAACTGCTTCTTGATGGCGCGGATCCACCTCTCCACCCTTGATGCACGGAGAGTGACCGTGACCTTGAAATGCATCCCTTCGGCGGTGAGGTGGTACACCCGAGTTTGAGGTACGCGCGTGAGCGGCTCCATTGGAATGAGAGGGAGATAGAGGGTGGGCTTTGGAGGGATTAGAGGAGAAGCTAGGTGTGCTTATGGATGTGAAGATCATGTGCATTATATAGTACTAGAGGGAGGTGAACAAGCACCGGTGGTGATGAATTCCACGAAAGACGAAGCGACGGCGACAGCGCCGGTGGTGATCAATTCCATGAAAGACGAAGCTACGGCGACGAAGTGGCATACTTCCAAAGCGACGAAACCGCGGGAACTGAATCGTTTGACCTCTAGTACTGGCTCGTAATACGAGCCGGTACTAGAGGTGTCTCGCACGTGGTCCTGCCGAGGCAGACACCTCTAGTACCGGTTCGTATTACGAGCCGGTACTACAGGTCCCCTACGACCCGGAACTAGTCTGTGGCGGCCTCGTAGCCTTTGAACCGGGACCAGTCCCCCCCCCCTTTAGTACCGGTTTGTAACCCTGCCGGGACTAGAGCCCGATGTGCTCTGGACGAAAGCCCTTGCTTCTACTAGTGCCTAGAGCAGGCCAACTGACGCTCCATGTGTGTTCGGCTAATAACCCTGTTTGGAAGATACTTTGGAAATTAAAAATACCGAGCAAGGTAAGAAATCATATGGCGAGCTCTCTACAGAATCATACCTCTGAAATCTATCTTGGCAAACGGCCATATTGGTGATAGTGGGGCTTGCCCCATCTGTAACCAAGGTGCAAATGATGTGCTCTATCTCCTATTTCATTGCCTGACAGCGCAAGAAATGTGGAGGGCTCTAGAGTCACATGATCTAATCAAGGAGGCATCTCAGATTGACTGATTTCTGTATACGACAAACCCACTTTCAATCAAATGAGACTTTTATTTGAAATATAAGGTTTTTCCCCTCCCGGGTCGCCCCCGCGCGGCGGCTCTGGAGGCTCCAAACCCTAGGGCCAAAAAGCTTCAGATCCTGCGTGCTCCCGGCCGCTGCCGCCGCCGGCGTCGACGGTGGTGGCGGCGCCCAGCCGTCTAAGAAGGGGGCAATGAGGCACTCCCAGGCTTCAGCTCCACGCGCGGGGAGATGGATTTGCGGCTCGGTGGCGCATGGTGGAGCTCTGGAGGAGCAGGGGCGAGGAGGAGAAGGACGTGAGGGTGGAGCTGACGGCGGTGTGCGATGGCGGCGACCGGAGTTTCGAGCTGGCGTCGCTCGGGCCCGATCTAGACCCAACTGGATCCGATCTGGGTGGGAGGGCGACTGTTGTTTCTGCACGGTGGCTTCCAGTGCAGCCTCGAGGTGCTCGGGCGAGGCACTGGTGGTGACGCGGGGCTCGTTTCCTCTAGCCGTGGCTGTGTGCCACTGCTCTTGGTCGGGCAGGCGGCATGGCGGCGGTCCGGCGGCGTGGGGGCCGGCTGGTAAGCCTGAATAATTGGAGGAGGTCCTAGGGTTCCTCTCGCGACAAGAAGACGAAGATCTTCCAGACGCCCGTCCTCCTTGGTCTGGCCGGTGTGGCGAGTTCCGGAAGGCTCCATCGCGAACTTCCATGTGCGTTTATGCCTGGAGTTTGCTGAATCGGGTGGGATTCGGTCGTGCCCACGATTCTCCGTTAAGGAGCAAGCGGTATGAAGCTCTGCTATCTGTTGCCATCTTGGATGAAGTCAGAGGCGGAGAATGTCATGAAAGCCGAGATCGGAGGAGTAGGAACCGTGATTTGACTCTTGGTGGTGTTGAGGAACTTGCTTGGAGCTTCAGGACTCGTAGCAGCGGTATGGAAGTGGGGGCGACAGCACAGGTGAAGTTCAAAGTTCTACCTTTCAGGGTGAAAATCCAAGGTCTTGCCTTAATTGGTTGTGCTTGGCAATGGCCTTGTTGAAGACATTGTTTTGAGATCGGGGACTATCTCCATGGTGAAAACCCAAGATCTCGATCGGACGACGACGGCGCTTGTGCACTGTTTCCTTCTTGAAGGCATTGCTTTTGGAGATTAACATGGTGTTGTTTTGGTGGTGGTTGTACTGCTGCTACAAGTACTGTAACTCTCTAGCGGGACTTTTCTTTTTTAGTTCTTCTTCTTATTGTATTTTGGCTGTGTGCATCCGTAATACCTTCGGTTATTACGTTGTTGCAAAGGCTGGGTGTATTTGGTATCTTCATGATATTAATATATACTCTTTATCTAAAAAATCTCAGATTGACTGAGTTGGTTCGGTGGTCTTAGAGCATACCCTACGGTTGCATGACGAAACACTACCAAGTTTGATTCTGTAAATATCAAGGAAGTTGTCGATGTTACATGCTGGTGTCTCTGGTGGATGCGATGACCACGAACTAGTCTGATGAAACTGTTGTCAACTGGGACTAGACAGGCCCTCCTCAATACGTCATATAGGTTATATGTCGATGCTTCATATATGAGGATGTTTGCACAGGAGCTATTGGTGCAGTCCTACAAGATTCAATGGAAGTTTATAGCTGCAAAAACCAGATTTCTTCACATGTGGCATCATCATCGATGGCAGAAGCTTTGGCAGTGAAGGAGGGCTTATCCCTAGCTAATAGAATAGGATGCGATTGGACACAAGTTGAATCCGACTATACTGAACCGTTGTTGCACGAAGAAAGAGGCGTGGTGGAGTTAATTCAACAGCTATTTTTGCATATTGTATTGAAATGGTTGTGTCAAATTGGTAGTGTATCCTTGAACCACTATCTGAGGAAAACACATATGGTGTTTTCAAATAAAGATTCTTACATTGGATCGATGAACCCTGTAGTTTCCTTTTAGACAAACTCTTAAACAATGTAGCTTTTGTTGGTAATTAATAGTCTGCAAACAGAGTCCTGCCGCTTCCCTCAAGAACAAAAAAACAGCCAAGGCTAACTGACCCATTCGTGCTGCTGATGATTTTCCCTTATTAATCACCTAACATGTAAACACTTTGCAACCAATCCCGTTTTTGTTCTACATACTGCCACATGCATCTAACCTACACTCATATGCTAGCTATCTGCCAACATAGAAAGGAGCAGGGCATTGTACCGGTCGCGCTCAACCTTGGCGCTCAGCGGTGGTACCTTCATCCATGGCGCCAACATACGGTCCCTGCAGTTCTCCAGGCTCGTCACCCTTTCATGTACTCGCCAGCGAGCCCTCCGATGGGTAGCAACCAGCAGACTTATGTCGACGATGAGGGCCATGGAGTTCGTAGCATCCACGATGTCTTGGAGGCACCACCATAGGCATCCCTCTCCGGGCCAGAGAGCGACATGTTCGTCTGGAGCCTGGTTACTCAGTGTGTCCAGGGTGTGTGGTTAGGATCCAAGGCCTGGTTCCCCGCGAGAATGGCGGTACACGGTGGTTTTCTCCTCCGTGCGCGACGGGGATGGGTCGATGCCGCCACGCCGCATCGCATCGATGCCAGAGGTCGTACATGAACTTCGTGCTGCACGCGTTGCTGCAGGCAGCCTGCATGCTGACGTGCGGCACGCGGGGCACTTGAGGCGTGTGGCCATGTGGAGGGGTGCAATGGCGAAGGAGGAGCATGAGGATGATCTTCATGGTGGGCGTTGCCTTGGCTGTTCTCTATATGCGATCAAGGATGCATTTGCATTGGACTATTTATAGTCATGCGTGCTTTGATCATCCAATAAATGGTGTAGCAATGGCATGCTTTTAATAGATTTGATTTGATAAAAGGATATGGATTGAGAGATGTCAAATAGGCTGGCAGTCGCTACATACCAAAAGGTTGCATGACGACAAGTGGACTAGGTACTTAATATTAGGTGTAAAAGTTAAATAATATATTTTTCATTAATTGCAGAAGATCTATAAATTTAATTCTCTCTCCAAGGTCATGTTTTCCACGAGATCGCCTCGCACAGCTCCATTCTCAGGTCGATCCCTCAAAATATTGGCCATACATAGCCCGTTATACTTTAATACCTTAGTTCTCTTATTAAAAAGATGCAATTCCTAACTGAACCCATAAAACTTAACGCCTAAAAAATATTAACATAATTTAATTTACTTTTAGACCATCAAGTTTTACTCAATTACAATAAACGACCACCGAAATTTCTCGCTAAGAGAACCATTCAAAATAAGACTCGAAACTTACACAGTTCAATACGAACAGAACTTTCTCAAACCGCTCCTACAAGTCGATCTAACTCCCACATCTCTTTATGTTCATTGCTTACATTGTTGTTCTCCTTCGTTGACTTTTCTACTTGCACACAATTTTTCTCTGCCTCCTCATCTTGGACACTTCTCTGTAGTTTCATCTCTAACACCAACATCCAGCACATTTATGTTGATCACTACATCAATGCAGTTTTATTTCCAATACCAAAACTTGCATTACTTCTACACAATATAAGTAAACAATGAGTTTCAAAATGGCGACGAATCTCAAGACCAAA